>JAMKQA010043534.1:0-16736 GCA_024699735.1 Posidonia australis | reverse complement strand
TATATATATATATATATATATATATATATATATATGTATATATATATATATTTATTTACTTATAGGCAAATTATCAAATTAGGGCCATCCTTACTTTTTTTTGATAAGGCCTTTGATCATCTACCATCAAAATTACATCCCATGTTTAATATTAAATCTAGATTTTAATCTAGGAAAACCACCCATGTTTGTAATGGTAGTTTTGTGAGTTTCCATTTTCTCTCCAGTTTCATTTATTGATAGATTTCTATGTTAACTAAATCACATTTATATCCCGTTACATTTTAATATCCCTTTTTATTTTGTAATGTTTTATTATTCATAACGTTTTAATTTTTTCGTTTTAGTTTTAGTTTCAGTTTTATACTTCTTTGTTTTTGTTTTAGTGTTATTACTATTCCTCGTTTTAATTTAGTTTCTGTATCATTTTTATAGTACCTTTATTTGTTTTAATGTTACATTTAATTGTTTTAGTTTCAATATCTCTCTTTCTCCTCCTTCGTGGATTAAAGCCCTCTTATCTAGGATGAGGTTTGGAGATCTGTGTAGAGGGAGAGGAAAATCTGTGTGCACAGGCTACCAGGAGGTGCAGCTGACGAGCAAAAAGAACGCATGACCAGGGGGTGCTGTGACGGGGGCATCGAGAGGGCGACGTGGGTGCTATGACGAGGGTGGAGGTGTAGTGGTGGGTGATTAGGGGGGATGGTGGTGCGAGAGGAGGGGCGTCGGGTTAGGGGAGGGCGCTAGAAGGTGGAGGCGGCGTGAGTGAGGAGGACTACGATGGGAGAGGAGGGCACGAATGGAGGAGAGGGTGTAGGTGGAGGGGGCGTCGGGTCAGGGAAGGGCATGGGAAGGTGGAGGGGACGCAAGGTAGGAGGACTGCGACGGTAGAGGAGGACACAAGAGGAGGTGGCGTAGGGTCAGGGGAGGGCATGGAAAGGTGGAGGCGGCGCGATGGAGGAGGACTGCGACAACAAAGGAGGGCGCGTGTAAAGGAGAGGGCACGGGAAGAGGGGACGTTGGGTCGGGGGAGGGCATGGGAAGGTGGAGGTAGCACGAGGGCGGAGGACTACGGGCATGAGGGAGAAGAGGAGGGTTGCAGCGTTAGGGGTCGACAGGTGGTGGTTTTATGCTTTCTTTTTCATTTTGGAGGTGGGGTTTTTAATAATGGTAGGAGAGAGTTTTAAAATTTTGAATTTTGAAATTCAAAATTTAGGTGGTTTTTTGAAAATTATTTCTGGTTTTGATCAAAATCAAATCATAGATAATTTCAAAATGGATGGACAGAATTAAGGGTCTTATCATCTAAAAGTAATGATGAGCCTTACCTGATATTAACTCTATACTTATATATAGGAGCCAGATCAATTGCTTCCTCCCTCAAATTAACTATTTTGAGGGAAGATTCCTTTGAAGGTTGGATGCTAATCTAGGGGTTAGTATTAAAACCACCTATTTTGAAATGAAACTGCTAGTGGTTTCTTTTTTGAAGGAAATTTTTTTTCAATATTTATTTAATTATATTTAAGTGTAATAGTTATTGCTTGTGGTCTTTACTTGTTAATTTCCAAATAAAATCATTGTTTCCATTAGTTCTTAATGCATTTTTAATAGGGAAGGTTTAATTTCTTATCATAAAATATAAATTTAATTTTCAAATTGCTTTATATTTTTGAAGTTTTATTTTTTGTATTATTTTTATTTAAATGTTTTAAATGATTATGACACTTTTAATTTTTTACATTACTTTTTTTAATATTAATTTCGTGATTTTTTTAATTTCAGTTTAGTATTACTGATATGAATAAAATTTCTTTTGTATTACTAATTGTTTAGTGTTATTAAATGTCAATTTTAATTAGTATTATTGAACTAAATAAAAAATAATTTCATAACTACAATTACATTTTAATAAAAACATTTTATTGATTAACAATTTCGTATTACTAAAATAATAATAATTTTTTAGTTTAGTATCACTAAACTGAATTCAAAATAGTATCACTAAACTAAATACAAAATAGTATTACAATATTTCAGTATTACTAAATAATAAATCAAACAAGGACATGTCTCCTCTATATGTGTCAATCTACTCTTGCTTGCACTCTTCGTTGCAAAATGGCATGTCCCCTCTACAAATCACAACCTACACAAAAAACCCAGATCCATCCAAAATACCCTAAAAAAGACTGAATACAAAATAGTATCACTAAACTGAAAACAAAATAGTATTACAATAATTTAGTATTACTAAAAGACAAATCAAACAAAGGTTTGTTGCAATCGTTGCCAATTTTGATAACCATGACCATGTAACATAGGTGGATATCCCCCAGGTGAAACTCGAGGAAACCAAGTCATGTGAAGTAGAAGCAACCCCCTTCAAATTTAGAGAATAGAATCAAAGACGCATCAATCCTTCGAGACAACAATCATATAAACAAAATTTAGAAATGAATGTATCAGCCCTATTGAGGAGGCAACAATAATGATTTTTCAGTTTAGTGTTACGAAACTGAATACAAAATAAAACAGTTATATATTCAAATCGATCCCTTTCTCCACTCTGTTGCTGTTGCCAGAACACAACCCTCATTCCGAACACAGCCGGCCCGCCCCTGGGCATCGCCAATGACAAGGTGAAAAACATCACAAAGGGAAGCATACAGTACCTGATGAGACTCACACACCTATACAAATCCAAGTTCCCACTCCTCCCTACCATCATATTGAAAACCACGTAAAGGAACAATGTGGCAGCCACCACCCACTCAAAAATTATCCTGAAGTGCAACTTCCCAGTGTAGAGTTGTAAGAGCCCAAAGGCAACGAGGAAGACGAAGGGATCGGAGAGGTCGACGTCCTCATGGAGATTAGGGTTTAGTATGATGGGGTTAAGAATCGACCTTGTCTTCCACTAGATCTGGCAAGTGTTGATCCTGAGCTTCTCTAGCAATGGCGACTCATCATCGAAGAGGGTGTTGGAGGTGATGATAGGGGCAAAGTAGGAGGAAGAGGCGGCGAGGGTCGATGTTGAAGGACATGAAAGGGAGGCTAGTATTTGTGGGTTGGAAGGGTGGGGGTTGGGAGGTGGGGATGGGAATGCGATGTTTGTTGGAAGAAGAAGATGGGATCGGGAGTGGAAGAAGCAGTGGTTCACCTTCAAACCATTGTCGATCAATTGTGGAAAGTAGAAAGCAACGACGAGATCTCTGGTTACGAGTCAACATTGATATATGGGTCGGGTACAGGGGGTTGACGCACAAGGATGGAAGAGAGTAGTTGTAGGGTTTGAAAGAGGGGGTGCTTTAAATGCTTTTAACTTCTGAATTTCAAAAAAAAAAACCAAAACCAGATTTCCCTGGATGTAAAAGTTGTTTTGAGTTTTGAGGATGCATGTAATAATTTTATACTCTGTATATGTGTGTGTGTGTGTGACTAGAATAATGATCTAGTAGGGCCTGGCCTTACTTACGCTAATTAAGGCCTAAATCAAGACCGTCCAATATAAAACAATAGAATACATCTTAACCATTCATTTCAAACAAAGGAAGATATTAGAATAGCACCATTTATGAAAATCAAGAAGTTTCGTCAATCCCGCAACCGTGGAATTCTAAATTCTATAAATCTCGACTAAACCACTACATAAATTCGATTTCTACTTTTACAACCTCTCTCTTACTTTCCTTTTCATTTCATTCTTTCTCATTTCATCCATCGTCTTCCGCTATCTCTCTTTCAATACACAAATGATCTGGCGAAGAGAGCAAGTCTATCCTCTTCCTCTTCAATGAAAAACACCATCGTCATTCATCGTCACTCTTCCCTACGATGAAAGATCAGTAATGAAAGCACCTCAATCCTATTGGCTCCGAAGCAAGCATTCGAGATGTGAAACACTTTTCATAAACAATGGAGAAAAACGTATCAAAAATGCTCATCATCCCTCATCATCGAAGTAGAAGATCTGTTGACGATAGTGACAATGTTTCAGGTATGATGAAAGGTAACCATTTTATATATTGTAACTATAATGCGCATTAAACAAGTAAATTAGTAATCTCGGGAAAAAATCCTTCATTTTGCATGTATATTTTTCAAGCTTTGCAAACTATTCATAGTTTTTATTATCAAGCATGAATAAGAAATGTAGCTATAAAATAATCGATAAATAATTGTTCTATAACTTCAACACAAATAGTCATTGATTATAAAAATTTTCAGTTATTTACCAAATATATTTAGTAAGTGGGTTTTGTTTGAATGAATATTTTTACTTTTACATAATGAGTTTGAGATTTGGGTTTATGTTTTGATTAATTGAACTTAAAATTAAGAAATACGCATTATATTGACTTGGAAATGCGAAGAACTTGAGTTTAGGTGATATAGAATGAGCAATAGGAAAATAGGCATATTTTTCAAACCATAAATCTCTTGAAAACACACAACACTAAGTTTTGAGATAGTTCGAGAAGTCAGACTCAACATAAATTGCTAGAGATTGTTTGCCTTTCCTAGAATCATGAAAATTCCTCTCTTTTTCTTTCAATTTTTAATTTTTATCTTTAGATATTAGTTATCTATTTTTTTGGTAAATACGAATTTTATCTTTATATTTTTTTGTCTATTTTTTGATTTATTGATTTCTAATTCAATAAATATCAAAAAATATACTTTTGTTGTATTAAAAAGTGGTTATTTATTGTTACTAATTATTGAAATATTGTATTATTTCAGATTCAGTAAATACTGAAAAGAAACTGAGGAAAGGAACAACTCTGATGCAAATTACATTATACTCAATTGTAGACTTATATTAGACGAATGATGGAAGGATCACTTTGAACATTACAATTATGAAAGAACAATAATCCATAATTACTGACTCTATATATACAACATCTACTTAAACGTGGTGTTACTTACACATTCGTAGTACATATTTCCTAAATACTGAAATTACAGTATTTTAGTAACAATGGATGTTGTTTCAATCCAAAAGATAAAATAGTAGTTTAAAAAATCGGTATTTACAAAAAAATAATTACTTAATCATGCAGGCCCCCTTATAGACTAAGTAGCCCCATTATTATTAATTATTGAAATTACAAACACTATGGAACTACATGCTCCATGTTTTATGACAACATTCATAACTCAAATCCTCTTCGATACCTAAAAAACTTCACAAAAACATTTACATGTACAACAAAAAATAAAATACAAGAGGACAACGTATACAACACATGGAGTCAAGGAGAAAAATCTGTAATTTTTTTTTCCACACGCAACTCAACTTTGGCTCTACAACCCAAATAATAAACTTCTGTTTTAGATTACCTTGCAAGATCAAATGCACAAATGAGGTTGACATACATAAGTTTACATAACGAAATCCGTTTCGAGATACAATTTCATGAAAAAAATCGGGAAACTTACCGTTGTTGAGATTGTCGATGTTACCTTCAAGACTAACAGTCGGCAACGTCTTTCATTGGTAACCTTTCCAAACTTAAACACAAGACTAACAATGGATAGTGATGGAAATAGGTCTAATCAAAATTACAATTCAATATAGTTTGAAAACTTCCATAACTACACATGAAAATTAAGGGATATTAAATCAAGATGTCTTTTAAAATAAAGGAAACTACCCATAGTTTACCCATGTCATTTGCTAAAAATATGGGACAGAATCAAATTCCATTCTGAAAAATGAATAAAATAATTAATAAAATGGAAACAACCATAATCATCAGTTGCGAAACAAATGCACTAGATTGAGGGCCTTACATATTCTATTTAAGGTCGAGCACTACCAGAAAATTAGCATATATATCTATATATATATATATATATAAACACACACACACATATATATAAGCTAATTTTCTGATAGGGTTCGTCCGTACTTAAGATAAGTATGACCCAGAATCTCTCAATCGCTAGATTAGAATCTTATGGTGGATCTAAAGGGAAAATTGGTTATAGTAACTACCTCCTTATTTAGTGGAATTTTTTAAAATTATTGTCAATAAAATGATAGTTACTAAGATGAAGATTGGTAGTTTAGATTAAGGACCCTACTGTTCTTAAGTAAGGCAGGACCCTACTTGATCATTACTATATATATATATATATAATAAATAATAATAATAATAATAATAACTGGTTTCTAGAAAACAGTCTTGTATTGAATTAAGAATTTTAAAATTCATAATTACTACAAAATAACCGCCCCACAACTCGCAATAATTACACATGCCACATCCCAAATTCACGCACAATAACTAACCCCACATTCCACCCCCCACCCCGTATCCCATAATCCCATACGCCTCCCATTCCTCCACCTCCCTACGCATCCATCTCCACCCCTATAGATCCGGAGCAATTGCTCCTTTTTCGTGGTTGCATCTACTACACTGACGAGAAGCACCACAAACAACCACTATCCTCTCCCACATGTAGATCCGGTGAAGCCATTAGTCCACCTGTGTTTATAGTCATTGTGGCCCCTATGTATCTCTCCCTCAAACGCAATGTCACATCCGTTGTCTTCTCAATCCCTTCTTCCACCACCACCTCCTCGAGCACCCATGCCTCCTCTCGGACCCTACCCTTGCCGACACAATCTTCCTCCCTTATTACTCATCCCTTGACAATAGATAGCTCAAGGGATGGATCACTCAAGGAAGGTGACTAATCTATTTACCCTCCATTGTGCCTTCCAAAGGTTTCATTTTTGGATTCGAATTTTGTTAGGCCTTTTCTTTTCTTGTTTACCTATCTATCATTTGGATTCTCATTTGATTTTCTTGTAAAATTTTGATTTTCTTTTCTTATTGTAGGGAGTAGGAATCACGGGAGAGTGCTTCATAACCATCTTATTGTAAAATTTTTATTTTTGAATCAATTTAGTAATACTAAATTGAAATTTCATATTGTTTTAGAAATACTAAATTATTGACTAAAGATGGAGGCATATGCTTAACATTATCGATTCTCTTCTAATTTTATTTCTACACAGATTTTACATAAGATGTCTAAGTTTCTTAACTTACTTCTTTTGAAAGAAAGAGGGTTGAATGTCATGTCCATGGAAAGCAATTCAGAATGAACAACAATTTTGTTTGGCTCCTTTTTCTTTGTATTAATAATAACACTAAATGAAAAAAGGACTAAGAGAGAATACTACCACCATGACATGATGCCACACACTACCAAAGGTGCCACCATTATCAACCATGACTACACTAAGAACCAAAAGAGGGAATTTTTTTAACTAAATATAATGATACGAAACTATTTTTTATTTAGTTCAGTAATACTAAATTGTATTTTCATAAAATCCAAAACCACTGTAGATATATAAGCGGTTTTGATCGCAACCACTAGATTTAAATCCAACGTCTATAAACAATCTTCCCTCAAAATAGTTAATTTGAGGAAGAATATAATGTCCATATATCTATATATATATAACACCCATAAATTTATTTTGTAATTATTTATATTTTTAATGAATTTAATTATGAGCGAGTATTACTGTTCTAAGGCCCATATGTGTGATTTTGTGGTTTTTGACTTAGGCCTCATGAGTCAGCCTCTATTTGTGTGTTCCTATGTTTGCCCCCACATGGTTGGCACTATATGTGTGGGCCCAGGTGTGGGTCCATGTGTGGTTCTGTGTGGGGCCTGCATTTGTGGTCCATTTGGTGAGGCTTACAGTTGGCCTCGTGTTGGGAGCTTGGTGGTTGTGCTGTGTGAGGGACGTGTGTGGTGGGCAGGTGGAGGCTGGTTGGTGCGCATGCATGCTTACCTTCCTCCCTTGCATGGTTATTTAAGCCGGGGCACCCTTCCCATACAACAGCCCCATCCTTCCCTTCTTTCCTGCGTCTCCTTGTCCCTGAGCATGTCATTCCTCCTTCCCCTCCACTCCACCGTCTCTCTCTCCCTCCCTCCCTCCCTCCCTCTCTTTTCCTCCACTCACCCTCTTCCCCATCTCTCCCCCACCCTCTCCCTCTCCCCCATTTTCCTTCTCCCCTCGTTTCCTCTATTCGATGTGCTCGAGGGTCAGTGACGGCATGTGGAGCTCTGGTGAGGTGTCCCAGAAGTCTTGTAGTGGCCGTGGATGCCTAGGGAAGCAAGTGTTGGCCGAAGTTGGCGTGGTTTGCTGGAGGTCATGTTTTCAAGTACGCACCTCACCCTTATATTGTAGAGAGCATGAAAATGGTAGAAAATGATAGGAATGCATGAAATCTAGGTAAATTTACATTTCTCGAATTTATTGTGAATTTATGGTGCTATTTGTGGTCATTTATAATGAAAATTGTGTTTTGGGTCCTTTTGACCCTTCAAACTTTGTGATTTTATTACATGAGCTGTGGTGAATGGATTTTGGTTTTGTTTGTGTGGATTTGGAGTAGACTCGAGGGTCTACAACATATGTTTTATGTGAATTTTATCGTGGTTGTTAGGCAGGTCCACCCCTCACTCGCACTTTGGAGAAGAGCCGTACAATTGGTTTGGGTTGTTTTTTGATTTCGCATAAAATGACATATTGAACCATTTTGGTATGCCGTTTTTCTGTCAGTTTTGGTCCTCTAGTCAAAATTTGATCGGCTGAATTCCTTTGGTCTATCATTTTAGGCCATGAGTGTTGATCGATGCCTCCTAATTCGGTCGACTGAATTTATTCGATCTACCAAACCAGGGATTTTTGGTCGATCGACCTAGTTTTCGGTCTACCATTCTGAGTACTTGCACTCATTTTGGTCGACCAATTCTAGTTGGTCTTCCAAACTAGTGGTTTTCGATATACCAAGCTCTTTTTTGGTATGCTGAATTAGGGCCCAAATGCTTTTGTGAAAGTGATTTCCGAGGATTTTCCGAATTGGTTTGTTTTGCCCATTTGAGATGGGATCGTGAGCCATCAGTGGTGATCTTGTGGGTCAACTGATGTGCCAGTTTTTGTGGAGATTTTGAAAGAGTTTTCCAAACATATAAAAGGATTTCGAAAATGGTTTTCAAGGGATGTATTAGGCCATTTTGGAAATGATTTCCCTATTTTTCAACGTGCAGGCCAAGAGACTATGGGATCATGTCGTTAGGACCAGGGAATGTGACGACATTCTCGGATGGTCGGGCGCTTATCCCTGGTTGAGGTTGGGGGCCAAAATACCTGACGTAGAGATTCGTCGGGTCTTGGAGGTATGAGACTCATTGACTGTCGTTTCAAGACTAGGTTGTGGTCCGCAGGTTGAGGTGTCATGTGGCATAACGGGGAGGTATAATACTCCTATTGTCACTGTGAGCACTAAGGCTCTGGTGTTGTCAGGTGTGGAGGTATGGCACTCCCTCTTAAGCATTGTGTGGAGGACACCGTGAGAAGGCATACCCTGTGGTGGCTAGTGTAGATGAGACACGTGCCCAGTAGCTGGTAGCATCTAGAGAGACAAGACTGAATTCCCAAGAAGGGTTGGCTGGGTGCTGGTTCCCCATGTGGGGGGGAATCATGAAATGATGGCTGGCTCCTGCATAGGGTGGCACACCGTGGCAGTACAGTGCACTTCAATGCCTACTTGTGGCCAGAGTCGGTTTCTCAGCGCTGGGCTTCTCGACTCACTGTATGTGGTTTTGGCCATTAAGAGCCTTGTTTGTGGTTTTGGACTAGTAGACCCTAGTTTGTTGATTTGACCAGTGTTGGTCGTGTTTGCTGTGGTTTTGGTGATAAGATTTACGAAATGAATTTAAAAGATAAATTAATATAGATTTGTTTTCCATTGTTTTCGTAGGATGCGTGATGGGTGACTTTTGTCACTTATGCTTGTTTCTCGTCGTTTGGGTTGTAGATGCAGGCGAGTAGATGAGTCTAGCATAGTATGCATAGTCTGGAGTCTTGTAGCTACACACATAGGTTCTTGGTTGTAGATATTGTTGTTTGGCTATTAATTTCCTGTAATTTAAATTTTTTTTAATTATTGTGGAAATTGGGGATGTTATAGATTAGTATCAAAGCACTAGATTCACTAGGTGGCACTAGCCTAGGGTGTTCGATCTTGAGACTCAATAGGTTTTGCATGCATGATAGAGTCTGCACTTGGTTTTCTTCATGGTTTTTTGTTTGCTATTTTGTTTGTGGTGTAGGTGTTTTGCCTCTCTCCTCTTGCAGATGCCTCTTCGTGGTTGTAAAGGTAAGGCCCCGATTGAGAGTTTCGAGCCTCGTGGAGAGATAGGTGGATGGAAGGCAGTTCATGCCGAACTGTGGAGCTTGGTGCACAAGCTCTCCCATGTATTTAGTACGAGTAGTTCCAGTGAGTCGGCGAATGATCTATGGTTGAGTCAGTTCACGAAGCTCCATCTACCATCATTCAAGGACAAGGTCAGAGTTGAGGAGAGCGAGGACTAGTTGAAGAATTTGGTGAAGATGTTGGAGAGCTTGGCATGCCCAAAAGAGCATTGGGTGTGGTTTGTTACTTATCTACTAAATGGTGAGATAAATAAGTGGTGGAAGTCTGTGATGCGACTGAAATTCCTAGACTCAATAATTGCTCATATCCAATGGAAGGATTTTAAGGTGGCCTTCTATGACGAATATTTCCCCACGCATGTGACAGAGCAGCTTCATCGAGATTTCCAAAGTCTAGAGTAGGGCACTATGTCGGTGGTCGAGTATGAGATTAAGTTCGCCCTGTTGGAGCATTTTGCTCCCTGCATATGAGTCTGAGGAGGAGCGGACACAAAGGTTCTTGGATGGCTTAAACCCAGGGCTGTGGGTGAAGGTGATGGGCTACCAATGTTAGACTATGGGAGACATGGTCAGGATGGCCTACCGCTTCAATGTGGAGTATAAGAAGTTTTTAGAGAGTCGTTCGAAAGGGAAGGGTAAGTCTTCTTTTACTTCCCGATTCTCCATCTCCAGTCCTCCTAGTACCGATGATTCAAGTAGTCCTGGGAAGAAGCAGAAAGGGAAGTTTGGTGGTACCTCTACGGGCTAACGTAGTTTTTCTGGTGGTAGCGAAGTTAGCTTCAGTCAAGTAGGATCCAATGCTCCTCGAGGGAACCAGTGCTTCAACTGTGATCAGGCGAGCCACATTGCTGCATTTTGTCCTCATCCTCGACAGACCTCTAACTCAGTGGTGTGCTATAATTATGGGAAGGCGGGACATGTCTAGAAGTCCTGTCCAAAGCAGCCCAAGAAGGCAGGAAACACGCCACAGTAGCTGACTAGAGGGCGAGTGTTCACCATCGCAGCTTTAGGTGTTGGGACCTCGAGAAATGTGGTTGTGGGTAAGGATGATTAATTGGTACTATGACCCTCTGTAATTGTTGTAATATTCTTTGTAACCTGGACAAGTGCCTGATGTATAGATGTCGTGTTATTGTTTTGCTTGGGCATCATCTTCTATTATTATGGCTGGTCGGATGGCCAAAGTGTTGTTTGACTCAGAGAGCTCTTTTTCCTTTTTCTCTGAGTCTTTTGCAACAGAATTGGGAGAGAGACCGGCTAGACTGGCCTTTCATCTCAACGTGGTAACGCCACTGGGGGAATACAGTTTGGCATGAAAGTATCTACGGTCTGTCGACTTGACGTTGAATGGTAGAGAGTTTGACACCAGCTTGATCGTGATGGACATGGAAGAGTACGATGTGATACTCGGCATGGATTGGTTGGCACAGCAGTCCGCTTTGATTGATTATGCTCGGGGGAGAGTTTATTTTAGGTCTCTTGATGATGGATCCTTCTTTGTGCAAGGTGGGTGTTGGGGTGAGCTAAAGCTTGTCATTTCAACTATGAAGGCTTATAAGTCTTTGGTCAGGGGTTGCGTGGGGTATCTAGCTAATATAGTTACCTCCATTTCTCCTGAGTTGGGTGTTCACAACATCTCTATGGTGTGTGAATATCCCGACGTTTTTCTTGACGATTTGCTTGGTATGTCACCTCACAAGAAAGTAGAGTTCTCGATCGATCTGATCCTTAGGTCTGGTGCTGTGTCGAAGCCTCCCTATTGCATGGCGCTAATAGAGTTGCGAGAACTCAAGACTTAGTTGCAAGAGTTGCTGGACAAGGGGTTTATCAAGATGACTGTGTCCCCATAGGGGGCACTTATCTTGTTCTCTCGTAAGAAGGATGATTCGCTTCAGTTGTGTATAGACTATCGGATGTTGAACCAGATCACAATGAAGAACAAGTGTCCCTTGCCCTGCATTGATGACTTGTTCGACCAACTACAGTCTGCCTCGGTGTTCTTAAAGATTGATTTAAGGTCAGGGTATCACCAATTGAGAATACAGGACTCAAACATTCAGAAGAATGCTTTCCAAACATGATACATGTACTACGAGTTCACAGTCATGCCCTTCAGCTTGACCAATGCACCGACTGCATTTATAGATCGAATGAACATGATTTTCAGCCATTTTCTGGACTAGTTCGTTGTGATTTTTATTGATGACGTGCTGGTCTACTCCGTTGATGTGGAGAGTCACACCTTGCACCTGAGGGCAGTTTTAGATAATCTGAGGTGTCATCAGTTGTACAAAAAAATCTCCAAGTGTGAGTTCTGACTGAGTGAAGTTATGTTCCTTGGCCATTTCATTTTTGGAGAGGCATCAGAGTGGATCCGACGAAGATTGAGGCGGTAAGCAGTTGAGAGCGACCCAAGACTGTGACGGAGATCAAGAGTTTCTTAGGTCTGATGGGCTATTATAGGAGGTTCATCCAGGATTTCTCCTTCATAGTCGCGCCTCTGACAGAGTTAACCAGGAAGGGAGTCCTATTTTGCTGGGACCAAAATTGTGAGGTCAATTTTCAGGAGTTGAAGTCTCGTCTAGTTTCTGCTCTTGTGTTGACTCTGATTTCTGGAAGTGGTGGCTTCACTATGTATAGTGATGCCAGTGGTGTTAGGTTGGGATGTGTTCTGATGCAGCATGGGAATGTTATCGTATATGCTTCGCTCCAGCTAAAGGATCATGAGAAAAACTACCCGACCCATGATTTGGAGATGGCTACCGTAGTGTTTACTTTCAAGCTCTGGCGGCACTACTTGTATGGTGAGCAATTTTAGGTCTATTGATCATCAGAATATGAGGTATATCTTTACTCAAAGGGACGTCAATCTGAGGCAATGTTGGTGAGTGGAGTATTTAAAGGACTATGATTTCAGTTTATCCTACCACCCTAGGAAGGCCAACGTGGTTGTTGATGCTTTAAGCCGGCGTACGCATGCGATGGCGAGCCTGATGGTCAAGGAGTGGACCACGTTGAAGGATCTGGTGAGCTACAGGCCGAAGAGGCAAGTTCGAGGAATGGTTATGCCTGGGTGGCCAACCTATTTGTTTGCCTTAAGCTGGTGGAGTTTATCGTCGCCTGTCGACAGCTGGATTCGTTTGTTCAAGTTGTGTTTGGGAAGCTGGAGGTTGGTGGAGAGCCTCATTTCTCTATTGGGGCATATAGAGAGCTGAGATATGATTTGCGCCTGTACGTGCCCTAGCATGAGGAGGCCTGCTCAATGAAGCACATCGATCCAAGTATACCATTCACCCAGGGAGTATGAAGATGTACCAAGACCTGAAGTAGAACTTTTGGTGACCCAGCATGAAGAGGAATGGTTCCGACCACATGGCAAGGTGTACAACCTGCCAGCTAGTCAAGGCAGAGCACTAGAGACTTAGAGGGACTTTGCAGCCATTACATATTCCCATGTAGAAGTGGGAGCACATCTCTATGGACTTCGTGACTGGTTTACCGTGTACTCAGAGGAAGAATGACACCAAGTGGGTGATCGTGGATCAGAGACCTAGAGGGACTTTACAGTTGTTGGATATTCCCATGTGGAAGTGGGAGCACATTTCCATGGACTTCGTGACTGGTTTACCTCGTACTTAGAGGAAGAACAACACCGAGTGGGTGATCATGGATCAACTGACCAAGTCTACTTACTTCCTGGCCATTCGGGTGAAGCTTCTGATGCATCGTCTGGCGGAGCTTTATGTATCCAAGGTGGTTCAGCTACATGATGTTCCAGTATCCATCGTGTTGGACAGAAACACGAGGTTCATCTCAAGGTTTTGGAGATCTTTGTAGGAGGCCTTTAGCACCGTACTTAACTATAGCACAACATTTCATCCTCAGTTAGATGGTCAAGTGGAGAGAACTATCCAGACACTGGAGGATATGCTCAGAGCATGTGCCCTAGACCAGCAAGGGAGTTGGGAGGACCATCTACTGTTGACTGAGTTCGCCTATAATAATAGTTATCACTCGAGCATCGAGATGGCACCGTACAAAGCTTTGTATGGTAGGCCATGCAGATAGCCGGTTTGTTGGAGCGAGATAGGCGAGCATTAGTTGATTGATCTTGAGCTTTTGCAGCTATACGCAGACAAGGTTGATCTAATCCATAGCAGGTTGTTAACTGCATAAAGTCGACAGAAGAGTTATGCCGACAAGAGGTAGAGACCGCTGGAGTTTCTGGTGGGAGACTATGTATTCTTGAAAGTGTCATCGACCAAGGGTGTCATGAGGTTCGAGAAGCGTGGGAAGTTGAGTCCTCGCTATATTAGCCCATATCATATTTCTCAGAGGATCGGTGAGGTTGCTTATCGGCTTGATCTACAACCAAAGCTGTTGTCTATGTACGATGCGTTCCATGTCTCTATGCTAAGTGTCTGGCTGACGCATCTTATGTAATTCCAACTTAGCAAGAGAGACTCCACGAAGATCTGTCCTTCGTGGAGGATGCCGTCCAGATCGTTGACTGCAAGGAGAAGGTGCTGCAAGACAAGGTAGTTCTGTTGGTCTTGGTGCGATGGCGACATCATGGAGTTGAGAAGGCCATGTGGGAGCCCGAGGAAGCCATCCTAACCCAGTATCCATATCTTTTTGCCTACTAGTGATTTCAAGGGTGAAAACTTCTTTTAAGTTGGTTAGGATGTGTGACCATGCCCGCCTAAGGATCCGACGTGGAGTTGCACCAGAGGGAGGAGGCCACAGCCATGTCAAGATGGCGAAGGCGCAAGATAGGATAAAAACAAAATGAAAAGGAGTCACCACCTAGTCTTTTAAGGTAAATATGAGGAAACCACACACAAACCATGAAAAGATGAATGCATGAGATGCAAATGAAAAGGCCAGATGTTTGCAAACCATAGGATGGGTAACGATTCCTATTAAGCACGAGGAAGGTGTTAGGCACCCCCGTATGCCCGAGAAACTCGGTCTTTCTAGTGTTATTCGCTTGCTAGAGGCTGAATGAATGTTTGCTAAACCTAGATTGTGCTCTAATCATGCTAATATGGATGCCAAGTCAAGACTAGATGGATGTGCAAGATGGTATGCAAAAACTGCAAAGAAATCCACACGAAATGATGAAATCACGAAATACGACACGACAAAGAAAATCACATGAAATGACGAGGTTTTTGGCAAGAATGGCTCGAAAATCTTACAGACCTCAAGAGAATAAAAAATGCAATCAACTCAACTCATTAAAATTGTAGAAAACAACATGGAAATCTGAACAAACAAATTGCAAAGAAATCCGCGCAAAACAGGTAAACTGTGACATGTGAAGAAATTCACATAAAATGACAATGTTTTTGGATAGAAGGCTCTAGAAAACCACACCAACATCAAGAGAATTAAAAATGCAACCAACGTAAATCATCAGAATCATGGAAAACATTGTGCAAAATCAAGATGGAAAAATTGCGAAGAAGTCCACATAAAACGATCAAATGGCGACATATGAAGAAAATCACATAAAATAACAGTGTTTTTGGAAAGAATGTCATAGAAAATCACATCGATATCAAAATGATCAAGAGTGGGGTCAACCCGAGTCATCAGAATCAAGGAAAAGGTCGTGAAAATCAAAAAAGGAAAATAATCTGTGATTGGGCCAATGCAAGACTTTCGGTCAGTTAGTGTATGCTCTTGGGCAATGAAATCCAACTCAAATTGAAAAAAATCTAATATGTAGGATAAAGGGAGTCAAATCTGTTAGAAATATTACATTAATTTTGATGATTATTTACCAGTGCATATTTTCATAATTATTAAAGCATGAAAAAGATATAAAGTGCTTTCTGTATAAATTCAATATATATACAAGTGTTTTATCAAAGAAATCAAAAACGGCATACCGGCATCAGTAGCGGCATACCGTTTCAGTAAAAAAACGGAATGTAAAATGGAACTCCGCAAGAACCAAAAGCTGAACTGAAAACGACATACCGTGGATAGAGCGGCATTCCATTTCAGGAAAAAACGACAGAAGCAGCGGCACTCCGGATCAGAAGAGAAAAAGAAATCAATGCAATTCATCGGCATACCGTCACAAAATGGTATACCGTTTCTAGAGAAAACGGCAGATCGTTGGAGTTGCGGCATACCGTTTTGCTCGTGAGTTGAAGATTAAAGATCTTTTTCGGTATACCGTGGTCAAAACGGTATACCGTTCAACAAGCTATTTACGACCGTTTTATAGTTGTTAGACACATATCGAGGCGATCCTACGGCTATAAATAGAACCCGTACAGGGCTTGGAAAAGAAACCGATTGAGAATCATTGAGCTACCATTGAGAAAAAGTTGTAATAATGTGCATTGTTTTCATTTCCATTCTCCTCACGAGATCTTGTTGTGTAATTGCTGTTGTAATCAATCTCTGTGAGCGGGAAAGTTCTGATTTCTGTATAAGCAACAAAGCAAAGGGCTCTAGC
>JAMKQA010043533.1:0-21262 GCA_024699735.1 Posidonia australis | reverse complement strand
AGGCTTGCATGAAGTCCAATAGGCTTGAAATGATGTGATGGGCCCAAATGGGCTCAACCAAGGTTTAATGGGCCTAAATGGGCCTTCATGGGCCCAATCGGGTCCCCATGAACTAAAAGGCCTAGGTTAGGGTTTGAACTCAGCCAACAGACCCCTCCTGCAAGATTGGTAAAAACTGGGATGTCTACACCCACACAGACAAAATTATTTAAATCTCGTGGAATAATGAGCTTTTGAAACTTACAATGCTTTGCGCATCTGTCCTGTGGCTTGCACTTGTATCCCAATCCCTCAAACTCGCGACTTCCCTCTGCAGTAATTAGTTCCGCGATTCCTTGGTCATTCCTCCCGAGAGGTGCTCCTTTCTCGTACCCCCATCTCTGACATAAATTCTCGACCATCAAAAAGGGGTTGCCAAAAGTGGTCAAATGACTGGCACGCTCGAGAATAGGAATAAAATTGACTGGTTCAAAATGGTCGACACAGTAAAGTACATCAGAGGGTCTGGAGTCAAAACAGACAGTATGGAGCGAGACTAAAGAGACTGCAGAATTAGAAGGCTCAATGAAGGATTGACTCAGCTGATAAGAGAATGGATCTGAGACATCATGGATGAGGCAAGAAGGATCAAAAAGGCTCGACCTCATCCGAAGAAAGGAAATGCACTCCTGAGGATCCTGGTGCATGCTCAGGCAGAGGTTGGCCGACTATATTGTCTGGTGTGGATACAGTTGTGTGTGGTGCCGGTGCAGCAGGCTTAGGCTCTACCTCGTGAGTGTTAATGGTGATAGCCTTGCGGTCAATCTGATTCTGAATAGCATTCCAAAGTGTGTAGCAATTATCCGAAGAGTGCCCGACGACTCTATGGTAACTGTGGAATTAATCCGTCTTAAACCATGGTGGAATCGGGTTTGGCGGTGAGTGGATTTCTGGAAGCTTCAGTAGCGACGCTACCTTGGGAAATATAACGCTCAGCGGCTCAACCAGATGAGTGAAGTCTCTCTCAGGTCGTGGTGACTGCCTAGGTCCTAGGTAATGCACTTGCCATGCCGATGATGGCTGCTAGACCGGCTCAGCGGTGGTTGTGATCTGTGAAGTGCATGGAGCCCTAGGTGTAGGTGAATAAATGACCTAATTTCGAACTGGCGGGTTCACCACATTCGCTGGCATAGCAAGAGCTCCTACATAAGCTACAACATTCCTAGAAGACTCCTTCTTCCGGTCGAATCCAGTGTTAAATCCATTATCGCCATTGTTATTGTTACTGGATCCTCCAGTAGCCATTGTTTGCTTGGTGAATGCTGCAAGCGTAGGGAAACTTCTGCTATTGAGTGAACCCTCTACGCAGGTGCCAGCTTTAATCAGGGCCGTGAAAGTGGAGATGAACTGAATGCTCAATAGAGCCCCTGTGGCTGGCTGCGCTCCCCGAATTATGATTTCAATAGACTCCTCGTTAGAGGGTCTATCGCGTACTTGTGAAGCGAGGGCTCACTAGTGCCCGACATACTCCTCGAATGGCTCGTGGGGCTCTTGCTTGGTTGCGACTAGGTCCTCGCGCTTTTGGACCATGTCAAGATTAAAGGAGTACTGCTCTAGGAAAGCTTGACTCAGATCGTTCCAAGTTCTGATTGTGGTCACTTCAGCGATGTGAACCACTTCTGAGCCGGTCCGGTGAGACATTTCTGGAAAAGGTGAATAAGAAGTCGCTCATCAGCCTTGAGTTGAGAGAGATTGCCACAGTATGCCCTAAGATGCGAAATCAGGCAGCCTTTCCCGTTGTATTTCTCAAATTCCAGGATATGGAAGTTCAGTGGCAGTACCGCCTCTGAAAAGTAGTAGAGGTCCCGGAATGATAAAGACTAGTGGTCCCCACCCTGCACTTGTTGGAGAGATTTCTCCAGGTCATTCATCCTGGCGCAATGTGCATTAGGCGTTGCTACGGACATCGAGTGTGCAGCCGGGGCGGGTCCCGCATACGCTGTGTCTATGGCACCCATGTGCTCCTCCAAATCTACCATCTCGCCACCTGGTGCTGTGGCGTGATGGCTAGCGTACCTGTGTGTGTGTGCTAGTGGTGGAGTGTATGCTGATGCCTGAACCTGATGCAAAGGTATTGAGATGCTATGCTGTGCAGTGCATGTAGTTGTGTGTGGGAGCAATAGTTGCTAAACTGGTATGGTCGGGTTCGTAGGCCAATGTACTCCCGCCAGCCCAAAAGGCTGACCACCAGTTGCCGGATGAAGATGCTGTGCATGCTGTGGATATGATGCTACAGGTAGAGTGGCTAAGCCCATCGTCGAAACAGCAGAAAGCTATGGCAACAGCTGCAGTGGTAGAGTACTGGTGCTGCATGAATAGCCTGAGTAGGCAGAACAATATCCTAAGGAACAGGACAGACAGGAGCAGTCAAAGTGGGATCCAAAGAGAAAGCCATGTTCTGTAGCCTTTGAGCAAGGGTTAGAAGCTACTGAGACAATACAGTGGTAGAACCATCGGTAGCAGTACCGAGGGTCAGAACAACAAGCGGCTGGGATGTCAGAGGAGGCTAGAAGTTCAAGGAGGATGCAGGCTAGATCCCTATTGAAGAGACAATCGCAGCGAACTGAGCATCAAGTTAATGAGGGTCAATAGCAGGACAGGGCACTGTTAGATCAGATACCCTGGAAGTTGTTACAGTGACTACCTCCATAGCGGGCTCCAAACCAGTGAAGGTCTGCCAGTGTCCCGAAATCGGAGGGCGAGGAGCTCCAGGTGCTGGGAAGAAACCACCATGGAGCGATGAAGGAACAAGTGATGACAGGGCAAGAGGGAAAAGGGGCAGAAACAGGAATCCCCTCCAAAACAGCTGATGTAGAGACCTCAGAAGCTCGCTGGGCCATGATGGACTGCGAACGAGTGAGGACAGGGCCTACTAGGAGCTATCGTTGGAATCGACGAGTAGCTCGAGAAGAGACAGTCGAGAACAATACCTCAAGAATGAGATCACGGAAAGGAACTCCCAGGCTCAGACCTAGGAACTCACAAAGAACTCAAATCCTAACAAAAGGAAAGAACCTAAAGTGTCAATGGAAAAGAGAGAAAGAGAAAGAATGAAGACTAGACAACACAAGAAAATAAGTTAGCTATGCAATTGTTTGTTAGGGTAGCATGAATGGCACACATGCACATGAATGCTACTAACATGCTCTCACTCACCATGCATGTCCCACATGGTGTTGACCACATGGGACACACTCATGGGTTTGGGTTTTGACTCTAGTCAGAAAGTAAGGTCCCCGCTCTAAATCCTGGCCAAAGCGTAGGCAGTGAACGAGTGGTGCGTTGGTGGCCTCATCTCCCGCAGTATCATGGAGTTGTACCCTCTACTAGCACCGACACAACCCCGGACAAGGGGGGACAAACTAGCAATACGTCCTACGCCAAAGCTATACAACGGATTGCTAGGATTGTCCTTTGCAAACTGTGGGTAGACCGAGAGGAGAAGATGCATGCCTTATATGATCAAACATGCGATATGCTTTGGTGTCTTTTACTTGCATTTTATTAAACCAGAGGGGATTGTGAGCATTTGTCTCTAGTTAGTCATTATTAATTGTTCAACTGAGTTTGTGTGTTTTAACCAGAGGGATTTGTGAGCATTTGTCTCTAGTTACGCCTTATTTAATTGTTCGTCTGAATTTGTGTGTTTTATTTTAACCAGATAGGGAGGCAAACAAGTCTCTACTCTCCTAACCATGGCAAATCCGAAAAGAAGGGGAAGAAACACACAATTATGGCATCCGAAAATCAAACAAAAGGCATAAACATGGCATGTGCTTGTGTTGTGCTCGAGTAGGTGAATAAAAAGCAAGCATCGACAAACAAAGCATGAATTAAGGCATTTGCATGTGCAGTGGCATAGCAATAATGTGAAGAAAGCGAAAAAAGGCATGTTCAGTCAAATATATACAATTAACAGAACAAGCAAGCAAGCATAATGTAAACAGACCAAAGACAAGTAGGGAAACCAGAACGAAAGCTAGAATCTGGTTATCCCCAGCGGAGTCGCCAGTTCCTGTGACCATGTCGGTTGAAACCTTGCGTGGCTCTCCTACTACATAGTGTGAGGAAACACAAGAGGAGATGCGATATTGTCACGGCAAAAATGGTGAATCCGGGAGAAGAGACAAGACCCGGAAACACCAAAGGAAGATAAAAAGGATAAGGAAAGGAGTCGCCACCTAGTCTTTTAATGGAAAGATGAGGAAAACCAAAGAACACACAAGAAAATCACGAAATAAAACAAAATGCAGAATGCATGTCTAATCCGTGCCTAATGGACAATGCACAAATGAATGCGGGCCAGAGAAAAGGTAAGGATTCTGGTTAGGCATGGGGAAGGGTTTAGGCACCCCCATGCAGCAGGAAAACTCGGTCTTTCAAGGTTTCCTACTGTCAATGGTCTGCTAAATGTATGCTTGCTTATTATATATGCTCATGCATGAAGATGATTGAAAACATGCCAAATCAATGCATAGAAAAGGAATGAAGGGAAAAAGTTATTCCGAGGATCAAATGTATGCATTGAGAATGCCACTTTACTATATGCCCTTGGGCGATGAGGAAAATCGTGAAAATCGTGAAATTCTCGGAAAACACCTCGTAAAACAACGGAAATTGGGATAAATCCCAGAAAATCAAAAAGGGGAAAATAATCCTCATTTCGGGACAATGTCGGCTTCGACAAGCCTTTTTGTACGCCCTCGGGCGATGGAAAACCAAAACAAGTCAAAACCACGAAAAATTGGGGAAAAATCGGATAACGGGGAGTAAACCAAGCTAGAAACAAGCTAGGAAAGCATGCGCAAAATCGGGAAGAATAGACGGAAAAATCCGTGCAAAAAGATGTAAAAAGATATGCAAAATGCAAGTGAGAGTGCAAATGTGAGAAGTCCAGGGGGTTTTGTGCAAAAAGACCAAATTCCAAGGAAAATTGAAGTTCGGAAGCCCAAATCAACGAAAATACATAGGAAAACACATTCCATGCAATTATGATGAAATCTGGGGTCAAATGTGCATCCTAGTCAAAATGAATTTCTTTAGGGGTCAGAATGCAATTTTACCACCTAAACAAGCATTTAAATCAATTCTACATAAAATCAGGGTAAAAATGCAAGAAAAATGTCTCAGAAATGATCCAGAAAGTTTCAAGGGCAAAATGGTCATTTTACCCTTGAAAACAGGCAATCAGAGTAAAATCAATGAAGTATAGGGCCTAAACTGCAAATTGCCCAGCAAAAAAAGCATCCAGAAGAATTTCAGTAAAGTCTTAGGGTTAAAATGCAATTTACCTAGAGAAAACATGCTTCAGAAAATTTTTAAAAAAAATTCAAGGGTTTAAATGCAAATAAACCAAAGAAATGTGCATTCCGGAAAGTTTCAATAAAATCCAGGGGTCTAAATGCAAATTAACCAACAAAAACATGCATCTTGGATGATTTCAAAAAAAAAAAAAAGGGCTTAGATGCAAATAAGCCATCAAAATTGAGCATTCAGAAACATTTTGAGAAATATGAGGGTTGATATGCAATTTCTACATAAAACATGAACTGTCAGAAAGGTTCCAAGGAAATCCAGGATCTTTTATGCAATTTGTTTGAAACAAAATACATTTAAAAAACTCTGGATGGCTTTTATTAAAGTTTTAAACTCAGAAAACATAATTTTAAATGTTCAAGGTAAAACATGTAAAATTTTCAGTTAAAACTTTATTCGAAAGATTTAAGAAAAATGATGAAAGGACCTAAAAGTAATACAAAAAGGACTTAAATGAAAGAAAAACAATGTTTCTGTACTTTATTCAAATAAAATGTTTTAAATTATTTTTAAATGAAAAAAAGAAATGACGGTCGCCGACGACGACCGCCGGAGGGGGCAAAGAAGGCCTTTCCGTGGTCTGATTTGAGATCAGACCTCACGGGAAGCAAGAAGGAAGTGAGAGGGGACGATCCAACGGAGTGGATCCCAGAATCAACAGTGGGAACGGGCCTCCCACCTACCTCGCCGTTGAGGTGCTCCGATGACAGCATCAGGGAAGAAGGGGACCTCCAGAAGCTGAGGAGCGACAGGCCAAGGCATCTAGTGGCTGTGGGATGCTTCGGGGCTTACTCTGGAGCGGTAAGGAGGCTGATGGAGCGAGGAGGTGGTCTTCATGTTGCCGCCGTGGCTTCCTCCGGCGAGCATCGCTGCTGGAGCGATCCAAGGCTCGTGGCGCAGTGCTGATGATTCCGGAGGCTTCACGGGACATGACGAATGGTTTCTGGGGCTTCGAAGGTGTGCGAGGGGATGGAGGCTGACTCGGTGACTCTGGATCCCGTCGTCTTCTCCGGTGATGCTGGGATCTAAGCAGTTTCCGGTGGGAGTCGCGTTGGCTACTGGGAGTGGCGAAGCGGCAATGCGAGGAGCGGATTAGCTCGAGGGAGGCCAGGGAAGGAGGACAGGAGGCTTGGGCGCCACGGACGTACCCTAGATCACCCCCCCACCTCTGTCGCCGGAGTGTGGCGACAGCGGGGCACGGCGGAGCGCCGTTAGCCAAGGGATCGCTCCGGATCCCTTGGAAGCACTCCAGGAAGAGGAGGAGAGGACTAGAAGATCAAAATTCAAACAATTAAGGGAGAATCAGTGTCTACCTGGCTGCAGTTGCCTCGCCAGAGCTCTAGAAACGCCTTCCTTCCTCCTCTGCGACAGCTCTCACACTGCTCCTCTCCTTCTCGGTCTCAATTCTCAGTTCTCTCGTGTGCTCAAGGGGTGTGGTCCTCTTTTCAATGCCTGTCTCCTCTCCTCCGTTTATAGGCAAACGAAAACCCAACCCAAAACCGACATGGGACCAAATATGTAACAGAATCAAATAACGACCCTCTAACTCTACTAAACCAACTCCAAAAAAGCAAAAACAGACTAACCGCATGCTAACGGCTGTCCATTCGCTGCTTTCCCTTGTCCCCTACCCGTCGACAGTGTTCGACGGCGATCCAGGCCTCTCTGACGACCCATTCGACGGCTGGAGATGCTTGGTTGGCTTGCTAAATCAACGGTGAGATGTGCTGGAGGATGAGCTCAGTGGCTGATTCGTGAGAGATTGGTGAAGAAAAGCAATGGGTTCAATGAGGTTTGTCTGACTTTTGGTAAAAAAAGATTAAATGAAATGATTTATTGGATATGGTATGGATGAAATAAAATGTTGGGTTGAGGAGAAAGAGATAAATTGTTTAGGATAGACCTTTATGGGCTTTGGGTTCAATTTGGACTTAATGGGCCCAAATGGGCTAAAAGGGCCCAAATGTGCTAAATGAAACTCAATTGGGCCTAAATAGGTCTTGTGGGCCCAAGTGAGCTTAAGTGGGCCTCATGTGAGCTTCCATGAATTAAATGGGCCTAATGAGGGTTAGAGCTCTGCCATTCCATCTCCATCCTGGAAAATCAGAAAGTTGGGGTGTCTACACTTTGTCCACACAGAAAGTAGCTGACATGCCTTGGGTTAGAATGAGGAAATCCTTGACCAAGTGGAAACTAACATGCCTCTAGTTGAAGTACTTGCCCTATGTGTCTGCCTATAAGGTAGTTGACATGCCCTTTATATGACAATAAAGGTTCTGACAATTAGAGCAGCTGACATGCCCCTTGTCTAATCCTAAGCATTAATTTCATGCACATAGTATATTCCAATGGCAATAATGTCACACCAAGTGTAGACAACCTATATGCTTGCAGCTGGACACTAAACCTAAATCCTAGCCCAAAACTATAGACCAAGCCTAAACCCTAGTCCAAAACCATAGCCTTAGCAAACCCTAGTCTAATACCCTAGACCTAGCCAAAGCCCTAGTCCAAAACCCTAGCCTTAGCAAACCCTAGTCTAAAACCCTAGACCTAACCATGAATCCAAAATGCTAAGCTAGCCTAAACCATAGTAAAAAACTCTAGACCTAACCCTAAATCAAAAACTCCATGCTAGCCTAAGCCCTAGTCCAAAACCCTAGGCCTAGCAAACCATAGCCTAAAACCCTAAACAACCTATAACAACCTCTAACAACCTAACCACTTCCCACTCTACCATAAGAACCCCTAACAACCTATAAAAATCTCTAACAACGCTAACCACTTCCCACTCCAACACAACAATCCTAACCACTTCCCACTCCACCATAACACCCTCTAATTACCCAAACAACCCATAACAAACTACCCAGTCATTGCTAGCCTATAAATACCCACCATTAGCAAGAGGAAAAAAGGGGAAAAATGAGAGAAAAAAACTTGAAAATTTTGAGAGGAGAGCAACCAAGGAGAATTGTTCCAACTAAAGCAACCAGAGGAAGATCAGATCAGAGGAGAAAAATCACAGTTGAAGCTAGCTCTAGCCACCTCACCAGTGAGCTTCGGCAATCTCCTCCACTGCCAGCTCTGGTAAGCCTCGATCCCAGTTCAATTTCTTTCAATTTCAGATTCTTAGGTCCACCTTAAACTTCCTGAGTGCAAAGGGGTGCCTAACTCCTTCCCCATACGTAACAAGAATCCTTACCCTTCCTCTAACCCGCAATGATTTATGCACTACATCCATTAGGCATGGAGCATACATGTGTTTTCTTCACCTTGATTTCTTTAGGTTTTCCTTTGTGTTTGGTTTTCTTTATCTTTCCATTAAAAGACTAGGTGGCGACTCCTTTTCTTATTTTTCCTTAGTGTTTTCGAGTCAAGTCTCCTTCTTCAGATTCACCATGTTTGTCGTGACCATATTGGGGCTCCTTGTGTGTTTCCACGCACCCTAGAGTTATGCAGGGTTCCACCAACATGGTCACAGGATTTGGCAACTTCGCTAGGGATAACCAGATTCTGGCTTTCATTTTTGTTTTCTTGCTTGCTTGTCTTAGATTTGTATACCTTGTGTTTGTTTGCTTGTTCTATTTGCTTGTACATAGTTGATTGTTCATGCCTTTTGCACTATAGCTATGCCACCACACATGCACATGACTTATTTCATGCCTTTTGATGCTTGTTTTTCTTCACTTAACTGTGAGCACTACACTAGCACATGCCACGCTCATGCCTTTTGCTTGTTGGTTGAGTGTTTGGATGCCATGATTGTGTGTTTTCTTCCCTTTTTTTTTTTGTATTTGCCATGATTAGGAGAGTAGAGACATGTTTGCCTCCCTTCCTACTTAAAGTAAAACACACAAACTAAGACAAACAAATAATAAGGCGTAACTAGAGACAAACGCTCACAATCCCCTTGGTTTAATAAAACACAAGTAAAAGATACAAAAGCATATTGCATAATTGATCATATAGGGCATGCATCTTCTCCTCTAAGTCCACCCACAGTTTGCAAAGGACAATTCTGGTAGCCCGTTCTATAGCTTTGGCGTAGGACGTGTTGCTAGTTTGTCCCCCTTTGTCCGAGGTCGTGTCGATGTTAGTAGAGGGTATAACTCCATGCTACTGCAGGAGACGAGGCCACCAACGCACCACCCATTCACTGCCTATGCTTCGGCTAGGATTTAGAACTGGAACCTTACTTTTCTGACCATAGTCAAAACCTAAACCTATGATTGTGTCCCATGTGGTCAACCCCATGGAGGGCATGCAAGGTGAGAGAGCGCATATTAGTAGCATTCATGTATATGTGTGCCATTCATACCACCCTAACAAACAATCGCATAGCTCACTTGTTTCTTCTGTTGTTCTTCCTTTTCTTCTTCGCTAACACATTAGGTTTTTTCCTCTATCAGGTATAGAGTGTTGTGTGTGAGTTCCTAAGCCAGAGCCCAGGAATTCCTTTTAGTGACCTCAATCTTGAGGCATTGTTCTCGACTTTCTTTCCCTAAGCTATCCGTCACTTCCAACGATAGCTCCTCATAGGTGTCGTCCTCCTGTTTGCAATCGCAGCCCCATCCTTACCCGTTCGTGGTCCATTATGGCTTAGCGAACCTCAAAGACCTTTGTACCAACTACTCCAAAGGTGATCCCTGTTTCTGCCCCTCCTTTACTTTGACATCTGTCACTTCGCTAGCACTCCATGACAGCCACTTCCAAGCACATGGAATTCCCTGTTTTCTAGTTTTGGGACACTTGCAAACCTTGATTGGTCTGGAGCCTATGACTGAGGTAGTTACTGTGACCACCACTTGGGCATCTAATCTGATAATGTCTTGTCCTTCAATTGGTTCAACTCCGCTTGATAAAGAGCTAGATGTGATTGCTCTGTCTATAGGGACACAACCCGCAGGATCCTTGAACTTCCAGTCCCCTTTGACATCCCTTCCACTTTCTCTTCTGGCCTTCGGTACTGCTATCAATGGTTCTCTTACAGTGCAGTCTCAGCAACTACTTGCCCTTGTGCAAAAGCTACAAAGCATGGCCTTTTCTTTGGATTATACTTTTACTACACCTATTTGTCCTGTTCCTGAAGATCCATCTTCGCCTGCTCAGGCATTTCATGTTGCACCAGTCACACCACCACCGTAGTCATCACCACAGCTTCTCGCTATCTCGACGACAAGCGCTACTTCACTACCATTAGCATCTTCACTACTATACACACAACATATTCCCCCATCTACTAGTGTTCAGCCTTTTGGGCTAGCAGAAGTACAACGGCTTGTGAACGCAGCCATATCGATTTAGCAGTGTTGCTCCCACACGCAACACCACGTCCAGCACAACATACTGCCACTCCTACACCATTGCATCAGGTACAGGCCTTAGCATTAATTCCACCACAAACCACACACATGCACAGGTACGTTTGTCATCATGCCATGACACCAGGTGACGAGATGCTAGAACCGGAAGAGCACATGGGTGCTATAAATACAGCGTATGCGGGACCCACCCCAACTGCACAATCAATGTCAATAGCAACCTTAGATGCACTTCTCAGTAGGATGAATGACTTGGAGAGAGCATTACGACAAGTGTAGGGCGGGAATCATCAATCTTACACCTTTTGAGACCTCTGCTACTTTCCAGAGGCTATACTCCTTTCGAACATTCACATCCTAGAGCTTGAAAAGTACAATGGGAAAGGCTGCCTAATCTTGCATCTTAGAACGTATTGTGGTGATCTTGCTTAGTTGCAGGTTGACGAGAGACTGCTTATTCGCCATTTCCAAAAGGGCCTCAAAAGTCCGGCTTTAAATTGGTTCACATCTCTAAATATGACCACCATTAAGACCTGAAATGACCTCAGCCAGGCTTTTTTGGAGCAATAATCATTCAATCTCAACATGGTCCCAAAGCGCGAGGACCTAGTCACGACAAAGTAGAAACCTTACGAGCCATTCGGGGAATACATCAAGCATTGGCGAGCCCTTGCTTCACAGGTTCGTGATAGACCATTTGATGAATCTATCGAGCTAATAATCCGAAGGGCATAGCCAGCCACAAAGGGCCCTACTGAGTATTCTACCCATTTCCACTTTTGCATCCTTAATCAAAGTTGGCACCCGTGTCGAGAGCTCAGTGCATATCGGATGCTTTCCTGCATTAGCGGCATTTGCCAAGCAAACCATGGCTTCAGGAGTAACCAGCAACAACAATGGTAGTAGTAATGGATCCAACACTGGTTATGCACGAAAGAAGGACATTACCAAGAATGCCGTGGCATATGTAGGAGCTCCTATTATGCCAGTTTGTGTGGCAGGCATGCTAGCACAGAGTCAGGTAGTCTATACCCCTGCACCTTGGGCACCATGCACATCACGAATCACCACCACCGCTGAGCCAATCTACCAGCCTGCATCGGCAAGGCAAAGGCACAACCTAGGATTGAGACTACCTCAACGACCTGAGAGGGATTACACTCCTATGGTTGAGCCATTGAGTATCATCTTTCCTAAGGTTGCGTCACTCCTAAGGCTCCCAGAAGTTCGCCCACCATCGAATCCACTTCTGTGGTGGTTTAAAGCGGATTTATACTGTAGTTATCATAGAGCCGCAGGGCACTCTACAAATAACTGTTTTACACTCTAAGGTGCAATTCAAGACATGGTTGACCAGAAGGTCATCGTTATCAACAAGGAGGAGGCAAAGCTTGCGCTCGTTGTACCAACACCCCATTCCTCCGCACCAACACATAGCAATATAGTCAACCAACCTTTGCCTGAGCATGCACCTAGAACTTCAGAAGTTCATCTTCTTTCTTCTATTGAGCACCTTCACAGTTTGACCCTTCCCTACTCATTCATGACAACTCAGATCCTTTTCCTTATCAGCTTAGCCAGTCTTTTATTGAAGCTTCCAGTTCTACAATTAATATGATCAAGCTAACTACTAGATCGAGCCACACAATTGCAAAACCTGCCATGCAATCCATTCCATCATCAGTCAGTTTGCTAGCCAAGTAGAGACATGACCTGATCCACCAAACACCAATACCCACTTCACCTGCTTTAGGCCAAGTGGAATTAAAGGCCCATACTCCCGTAGTCATCAACCTGACACAGGATACTGACTGTATGCCTTATAGCTATGCTACAGAAATGTGTGCTAAGGTAATGCGGTCAGGACGGGTGTACAAGGCCTCAGTTCTTGCAAACAAGCCCAACCAACGAACAACTCCATCTTCCCAACCAAGAAGCCAAATTCCCAATCATATCCCTGACGAAGTAATCCTAAGTATTAACCCCACTATTGCCAAGATGGACCCACCTATAGCTGACATCACGGCCCAATTAAAGAAAGTTAAATCAAACATTTCAATTTGGGTCCTAATCCATACGTCAGTTGAACATTGGGAGGCCTTCCTTTTAGTTTTCCAAGACGCCCATGTTTCCCCAACAATACAACCATTGGCCTTGGAAAGCATGGTAGGGATGATAGCTACGCCACAGGTGATCTCCTCCTTTAGTTCAGAACTCCCCTCTGTAGGGACCAATCATAACCAATCCCTGTTCAGCAAAGTGCAGTACCAAAATTTCTACATTCCTCTTACTTTGGTGGATAATGGTGCTAGTTTAAATGTCTGTCCTTTAGGAACCACAAAATCATGTTGGATTTAAATTAGAGGACAATACCCCAACTATGAAAGGAATGATGGCATTAGACAACACGCACCATGATGCGTTAGGGATTGTCGTCAATCATTTGATCATTGGTCCTAGCCATTTCAAGGTTGAGTTTTATATTGTTGACCACGAGCCATCCTTCAATCTCCTGCTTGGGCACCCTTAGCTCCACAAGCATCAAGTTATCTTCTCGACTCTTCACCAGATGATTAAGTTCTGTTGGAACAACGACATTGTTGTTGTAATGGCAGAAAATCTTGAAAAGGAGAAGGTTGAGGCAGTCTCTTTTGTATCTCTTCAACCAATCCATTTTAACCCCAAGCCTTTTGATGTACTATACCGTGTCGACTGCTTTGAGCCTGTCAATTTCATTCTGATTATCGAGAGTGCTAGCCATTTGGCCGTTTTTGGCAATCCTTTCATAATTGTCGAGAATCTATGTTAGAGGTGGGGGTACGAGAATGGAGCACCTCTCAGGCAGAATGGCCGAGGAATCATCAAACCAATTGCTGTAGAGAAAAGACGAGAGGTCGATGGATTGGGATATGAGCGGAAACCACAGGATGGATTCTCGAGGCGTCGTAAGTTCCAAAAGCTTGTTATTCCATGGGGTTTAACTAACTTTGTTGGTGTAGGATTACTGGATCCCAATCAGAGTCTTGATCTTGCAGAGTCTGAATGGAGTAAACCAATCAGTGAATCAGAGTGGGTATGTGTTGAGGACTACTACTTTGAGGAAGAAGATGCGGATTGCATAACGGATCTCACATCGTCCGTTCCACCAAGCACAGCTATGCCGACATTGCCACCTCCAAAGTCAGCCAATGGTCTTCCTACAGATCCTATTGCAATCTCGGTTTCAACAAGAGCAGCCTCAGCCCCAGCTTCATCGGCATATCAGTTAGCTTTGATGGGGTTACAATCAGGTCAGCTAAAATCACCGCCTGTAGTAAGGGAAACTACCAGAGCGTACTATGTGGATTTTGCTTTTAATGAATATGAGGGAGTTGTTGTAGTAGCACAAGTTGACAGCATGCTCAATGATATGGAAGTTCTATTTCAGGAGCAGTTGGCAGCACTAGTGGAGGACATAGAGAATGAACTAAGGCACAGGAATGGAAAAGCGGTAATGTCAGAATACATTGCAGAGCAGACAATTTCACAGGGTCAATCCACTATCATGGCCCTAGAAGAGAATAGTTCACTGAACGCTAGACAAAAGGAGTTTATCTCCTATCAGCCGGGAGGCGGGTCTAGGTGGTACTATCAGACTTGGCCCCACTTGAGCAGTGGGGTCAGAAAAAAAAAGATACTGAGTTAGGCTCAGGATAGAATGCGAGTGGTAGCACTCACATCGGTCAGTCGGAGGACAGCCACCCACCTGTCACACACATTGTACAAAACAAAAGCAATCATTTACATAATGAGGCTGTGAAAGAAGTGAAACAGCCAGGTACATCTGTAGGTTTGGAAATGGTAGAATCTGAGATCATCAGAGGTGCATACAAGAAGACTAGAGTCATAATAACCATTCTAAAGCATCATCAAAGGCAGAGTGTTGATCAAATATGTACCTTTGGAGACACAGATCCATCATTCCAGCAAGAAGTCCTTTCTGAACTTATTGCATATGGAGAGGAGGATGATGCGGAAATAGAGGAAGAAAGTCATGACACACCGGACTTCCAGCCTTATGACGATGATCCAGAAGGCTGGAACTTGCATGTAGAAGAGGAAACTAAGTCTGTAAACATTGGCACCACTGAAGATGTCAAGGAAGTGCGAATTAGTGCCAGACTCACAGCACACACCTGGGCAGAACTTGTTGAGCTTCTCCAAGAATATGCAGATATCTTCGCCTAGAGATATGATGATATGGTTGGGCTAGACGTTGAGGTAGTGGTGCACACATTACCGCTTAAGCCTAACGTCAAGCCGATCTAATAGAAATTTCGTTGATGGCTACCACAGTGGCTGTTGAAATTGAAAGAGGAAATAATGAAGCAGCACAAGGTCAGTTTTCTAAAAGTCATCCTCTTCCCTGAGTGGTTAGCAAATGTAATTCTGGTGCCCAAGAAAGATGGTCGGGATCGAATGTGCATCGACTACATAGACTTAAACAAAGCAAGCCAAAGGATGATTTTCCACTCCCTCACATTGATATATTGGTGGATAATACTGCAGGACACAAAATGTTGTCATTCATGGATGGATTCTCTGGTTATAATCAGATTAGAATGGCGGAGGTGGATATGGAGAAAACGTCCTTTATCACCCCATGGGGAGTGTTGTATTACAAAGTTATGTTGTTCGGTCTCAAGAATGCCGGGGCCACATATCAGAGGGCAATGACAGCATTGTTCCACGATCTCATGCACCAAGACATCGAGGTCTATATGGATGATATGATAGCCAAGTCAAAGGAGCCTGAAGAACACATTGCTTGTTTAAGGAAGCTATTCAACCGCCTACGAAAATATAAGTTGCGGCTTAACCCCAACAAGTGTGTATTTAGTGTGTCATCAAGCGAGTTATTGGGATATATCATCAACCAAAGAGGAATTGAGGTAGATCCGAGCAAGGCTAAAGCCATCATTGAGATGCCTCCTCCTACAATAGAAAAAGAAGTCAGCGGGTTGTTGGGGCGGTTGCAGTATATCAGCTAGTTCATTGCCCAATTGACACAAAATTGCAAGTTGATCTTCAAGCTCTTAGGAAGAACGCACAGATTTACTGGAGTGAAGAGTGCCAAGAAGCTTTTGACAAAATCAAGAAGCTCTTGGTAAGGTCACCAGTCTTAGTTCCTTTGACACCAAGGTGTCGCTTATTATTCTATTTGTCAATAACACAACATTCAATGGGTGCAGTCTTGGGTTAGCATGATGAAACAAGCTTCAAGGAGAGGGCCATTTATTATTTGAGTAAAACGTTCAATGATTGCGAGGTTATGTACACCGCAATCAAAAATGTTTGCTTATCCCTCGTCTAGGCCATGCAACGCCTGAGGCATTACATGATGGCATATCCAGTTCTATTTTTGTGTTGACATGATTCTATGAAATACTTGCTCCAAAAGCCTGCGCTAGTGGGTAGATGGGTCAAGTGGTAGGTACTCTTTTCTCAGTTTGATATCACTTTTGTCACTCAAGAAATCTATGAAGGGACAAGCCGTGGCAGATCATTTAGCATATTTACCTTTGCTAAAGTATCAACCCCTACAGACTCAGTTCCCTAATGAGGATATACTATTTGCCATGGAAGAGGATGAGTCAGAAGACCCTTGTGACAAAGAGCGGTGGCATCTCTATTTTGATGGTGCAGTTAATAGAAGAGGCATGGGCATTGGTGCGATGCTAGAAATCCCGCAAGGCCAGATGATCCCACTTGCTCGAAAGTTAACCTTTGTGTGCACCAATAATGTGGCAGAGTACGAGGCATGTATTCTTGGCTTGCAGGCTGCATTAAAACACAGTGCACAGAAAATACATGTGCATGGTGATGCCATGTTGGTCATCTCACAGGTTAATGGTAAATGGAGAACAAAGGACTTGAAACTGGTGCCATACCATAACCATCTTCTAAGACTAATTGTCGAGTTTGAGGAAATACATTTTTTCTTCATGATCAGGGCCAAGAATACCTACGCAGATGCGCGAGCCACTCTCACATCCTGGTTATTCATACCAGAGGATAATACAATGAAAGTGTCGATAACCTACACAGACTAGCCGACACACTGCATGAGCATAGAAGAAGCAAACTCCACAGCAGAGCTCCCATGGTATCATGACATTAAAGTATACATGGAAACCAGGGGTCACCATCAAGATGCATCAACAACAGATAGAAAGACTATGGTTCGACAGGCTTCGAAATATGTGCTTAGAGTAGGTCACTTGTATAGGAGGTCCTACAATCAGATACTTCTACACTGTCTGGATAAAAAGGAAGCCGATACAGTAATGCTGCAAGTGCATGCTGGAACATGTGGACCACACATGAATGGGGTGTTACTAGCCAAGAAAATAATGATACAAGGCTATTTCTCGTCAACGACGGAGATAGACTGCTGTCAGTTTATACGAAGATGTCACAATTATGAAGTTTATTGCAACTTCATTCATGTACCATCGCAGTAGCTCTACAACATGTCGTCGCCCTGGCCCTTTTCAATGTGGGGAATAAACGTTATCGGAGGTATTCACCCAACGGCTTCTAATGGGCATCAGTACATCTTGGTAGCTATTGATTACTTTACTAAATCGGTGGAAGCAGCATCTTACAGGACAGTGACAACTTTTGTGACTGAAAAGTTCATCAAGAACAATATCAATACCCGATATAGGGTCCCGCATTCAGTTATTTCTGGTAATGGGACAAATCTCGTAGCCAAAAGGGTCGAGGATTTCCTATAGGAATTCCATATTAGGCATTCATAGGTCCTCCCCGTACCGTCCTCAAATGAATGGGGCAATGGAATCTGCCAATAAGAATCTAATTAAGATTCTTAAAAAGATGGCAGAAACACATAAGGATTGGCATGCAGGCTCCCATACGCTTTGTCGGCTTACATAACATCAGTCCAAACATCAACTAGAGCAACTCCATATTCTCTAGTGTATGGTATGGAAGGAATCCTACCTATAAAGGTGGAGATACCATCACTCAGAGTCATGAAGGAAGCATAGTTGGAAGAGGTAGAGTGGATTGAGGATCGCCTTGTTTAACAAAACTTAATAGATGAGAAACGATTGCAAGCTATGCATCATGCACAATGCTATCAGAAACGCATGGCCAAAGCCTATCAGAAGATTGTCCGACCTAGAAGCTTGTTACTAGGGGACCTGGTCTTGCGAGCTATACATCTCCCTGAGGGTCGTGGCAAGTTCAGACCCGACTAGTGTGGACCATTCTTAGTCACGCAGGTCTTCTTTGGAGGAGTAGTAATCTTGGAGGACATGGACCACATCGAATAGACGGAGCTAGATAATTCATGTTACTTGAAAAAGTACTATCAATGATCATAAACCATGTGTCCTCACTCTACGACACTGACATCTTTCTCCATGCATGCATGAATTGATTTCGTCATTGATTTTCTGCATCCATGTAGACATACTAACTCCCATTAAACATACGCATCTATAGGTAGGTGATTGTCATCGTCGTCACATGCATGGATCTTAGTACAATAATGATAAGCGGAATAAGCTTGCTAATGTTGGGAATGCATAGCACCTCCTCAGGTAGATACTATTCAGGTAGCCTAGGGAGTGAGGGAGCCACCTTTCATCCTGAATTTGGTGAAGTATCCAAGCCTCTTAGGGAACACACACCTCCCAAAGGGAGATAAAATGTTAGGGGCATGAATGAGAGTGTGAGAAATTAAAAAAAAAGTCATATATCTATGAAAGGGCATAAAAGAATTAGAAGACATAAGTCGTAGATAGAAGTCAACCCTAAAGAGAGAGGCATGACGGGTAGCATTGTCCCTACAATTTATCTTGGAGAGGAGTCGAAGTGAATACCTGGAAAGCATGTTCCAAAAGGGCCTAACCAACCCTTTAAATAGCATCAGCTCCCCACCATAGACTAGGTACCTAATACCTCCAAGCCAGGGATAGGGTGAACTCACAAGCCTATGAGGGAGAAAGAATAAAGAAAATAAAATAAAAGAGCAGTAGTATGGTCCAATGGAGTTTGGAATGGAGCCCAGGACACAATATTGCATTTTAGGAGAGCCACCAAAAAACTAGGGGCTTGGATAGAGTCTCATGAGGAGTGGATCTACCATTCCCTTATATACATGGCAATAAGCATTCTAATGCTGAGGGCACTAATAAGATCCCACAAATCATTCAGCATACATGTAGTCTTCTTATAAACATCATTTTAAAAATGTCGTAGAGTCTAATTTGGTTGTCTTAGTTGGGACATGTTAGTAGTTTTCAGCCTAAGAGGATCAGGAGGACTTCACCTTAACTAGGGGCATGCAATCAACTCTTATTGGTTAGGGCCATTTTTGTCAAACTAGGGGCATGTCAGCTGTCCTATGGTTACACACACTGAGCCAGTACTCGACTAGGGGCATGTCAGCTATCTTATGGTTAGACACAATGAGCCAATACTCAATCATGGGCATGCCAGTTGTCCTTTGGTTAGAGACACTAAGCCAGTACTCGACCAGGGGCATGTCAACTGTCCTATGGTTAGACACATTGAACCAGTACTCGACCAGGAACATGTCAGCTACTCTACAGGTTGAAGACCACCATAATCTACCCAGGAGGGCATAACAGATAACTCATTTGGCTTCATAAACACCTTATGTTGGCTCAGTCATCTAAAAATCCCAATCATTACGGTTTGATGGTTGTCTCTCATTATTTTGACACCTGGTCAAGACTAGTTGGTAACCAGGATCTCATGATGGGGCTATGCACAAGATGTAGTCAGTACAACTGCTCGCTGTTTAGCAAATTCATGATTGTAACATCCAGCTCTTGGCTAGTCTTTCTGATTTTCAACACCACTTGTGCTGCACTTTTTCTGTTTGCAGTGGACTTTACAAAATGTTTTTGAATGAAAAAAAGTTGAAGCCTATTTCTAAACCAATGTTTTGAGATCGTTTTACAGGAGCTCTTCTTACCTTTCTAGTGTAGCTTGAATTTGGAGAAATTGAAACCTCCTATAGGTCATGGAATTCCCCATGATGGTCGTCAGATGTTCTCCAAGCATGTATTGGAAAATTAATAGTCGGTGATCGCGACAAGCTGCGGACTTAAGGCATCTCCACAATGTTTCTGGATATCGCAAATGTGGAGGTCTCTCGTTACTTTTTGTGTGCAGCTACCCAGTTCTGGAAGCCAACCCATCATGTATTCCACTTCGGAAGAATCGAATTGGCGCCTACATTGGAGGAGGTCCATCGAGTGTGCTATCTGCAAAAGTTCCTGGGACCCATTGTGTTTATACGGTGCGAGAGATACTCCTTAGTCTTGAGTGAACTGACCGGCCTGTCAACCATTGACTATAGTCGTCAACTCATCTGTTCAGACAGACAATCTCTTATGCTACAACTGGCTTACTATGACAAGGTGGCTAGAATGTGCACCTCCTTGGGTGATGAGTTATGATTGAAAGGCTTTGTTGTCTGCTTCTTAGGAGAGTTGGTTTTAGCCATTGTCAGACGGTCGTGAACATTTAGGTTGCCGAGATTGCTTTGGCAGTGGTCACCCGTTGAATAGACTTGGCCCCACTTATCATAGTAGAAACTTACAAGGCTATAGATCGGTCAATATGACGTTGTAGCACTTTCATGGCTGCGGAGCTTTTGAGTAGGTGTTGTTGGCTTCTCATCTGGGTGTAGAAGTCTTACACCCGCAACGGTTGCCTTTTGAATCCTACTGTAAAAGCAATTATGCTCGCACGCTCACCTCGGTTCGCAAGGAGTATGAGCGGTTAGAAAGTTTGACAGAAGACAAAGTCATCTGGCGCATCATTCCTTCAACCACTAATAACTTTGAGACTTTCTACAATACAGACGATATGTAGCCTATCATCCTGCCCAGGCTAACTGGTGGAGTTGAGTATCACCCAGTTCGCGTGATGCGACAGTTTGGCTATCAGCAAGGTTCCTTTGTTCAGGGGCCAACGCCAACCTAGTTCCAAGAGTACCCTCCGAGCACTTATGCTATGACTAAGGAGCTACCCTGCCTTGTGACATCTAGGCCTGATAATCCATTTTTATTTGTAAACCATGTAATTAATTGTGATATTGTTTAAATGGTTTATTAATGGATAATCTGTCGTTTCTTGTACATGTGAGCTTGTGGATGGTTGTCTGTGCGCCTGTTTGGGATTTGGGACCAATGTGGAATTCAATTTGAGGATGCACAGTCACCTCGGTTCAAGTGCCTGTCTTCTCTTCCTTTTTTTTCCATCCTTTTCTCCTTTCTTTTCCTTTCGTCTCACGAGCCCGCACCATTTTCCATCTCCTTCCTTCCCTTCTCCGACCAGTGCCACCAACGACGTTAGTTCGTGCCTTGCTGTCTGTAGACACCCCAATTTTACCAATTTTGCAGGATGGGTCTAGTGGTTGAGCTCAAACCCCTTAACCTAGGCCATTTGGTTCATGGAAACCCATTTTGGCCCATGAAGGCCCACTAAACCCTGATTGAGCCCATTTGGGCCCATTACACCATTTCAAGCCTATTTGA
>JAMKQA010043532.1:0-13462 GCA_024699735.1 Posidonia australis | reverse complement strand
AGCATATGAGGTGTCTACACCTACTCTTTTTCGTTAATACTTGGCGGTTCTAGATCAAGGCTTGTTTGCACACGCTGGATGAGCATTGGTTGTGCGTCTTTGGCCTCCATATGGGCTATCAAAAAGCTAGGCAGTGGATCTTGGTGGATCTCGCATTGTTCTTCTCACGATGCCCTCAACCTTGCTTTAAGCTCAGTTCACATGATTTTCCTTAGTCATTTAGATCATATATTTTGTCTTTAACCGTGAAATACTCCTCAAGAGCATGCCCATTTTTCTGATGGTATGGGCAATACTTTGACAAATCCGAGTTGGGAGCATTAAGGGTAGTTGCCAAAGGCTATAGATCTCCACTCTCGATTAGTATTTTGTAGACCTCAGAGAACGGCTCTGGAAGTGGTGGGTAATTCTGCCTCTTGGGTCCATGGTAGCTTTATGGTAGAGGAACAGCATTATAACTCCTCTACCTTTGTGGTTGCCCCTGTTGGGCGTAGGCTTGATAGTTCAGAGGTTGTTGGTATTGGAATTGCTGCTGCTGATATTGTTGGGGTTGTTGTTGAACTAATTATTGTTGTTGGAGCTATGGCTAATAATACGTGTGTTGCTCCTAGTGTTGGACTAGTTGTCCCTGGTATTGGATTGACTGACTTTGATACTACCCAACTTGCGCCATGTTGCCTGTGGTGCTTTCGTATGTGTTGCTTGAGGTCTTCTTATTGTCCTTTTCTTTATATTCCAGGAAGTATCAGTCCTTCCTGTTGCAGAGGACTCTTGTGGCTTTGTTGTACATATGGGAGTATATGTTGAAATCGCCCATCAATACACCCACTCTTAGTACTCTAGTTGTGTTCCAGGCGTTAACTTCGATTGCTTGGCTTTTTAAGATGTGACATTCTGATCTGGCAGTCATATCCCTCCATCTACTCGCCAATGTGGTGAAGTCCTCTTCTGGCTTCATCTTTTTGGTAAGGAGGTCTGTAATGCTAGGCTTGTGTTAAATGCAATGAACGTACTACTGCAAGAACTTTTCCAACACAATTTTGAAGTCACTAAGGTTGTATACCGTAAGCATGTTAAACCACCTCAATGCTTCTCCTTCCAAGTTCTTAAAGAAGAGGTAAACTATTAGCCCATTATCATGTTGATATGGTAGGACGTCCATAGTGAAAGTGACTAGATGACTTCTTGGATTGCTTGTCTCATCATACTTTGGTATTTTGGGTAACTTGAATCTGGACGGCAGAGTGAAGCATGGGAACCTTGATGTGTTGAAGCCAACCAGTATTTTGGAGGTAACTCCTGCCTCTACCAGTGCTTTTGATATCATTATTTTAACATCTAATCCCGGAGCGACTAACTGCCCTTGGCCCTAATACCCTTGGGCTTGTTGGAACTATTGTTGCAGTGAGATACTATATTGAGGAGGGAAGGAGGGTTGGGCCAGAGCATAGGATGGAGTATGATAAGGTAGAGTTGCCCCTAGGTGATAATGGGAGCGATAACTTGATAGGGTCCACGTAGCTTGTCGGGCAGAAGTATGCTGAGCAAGAGATTGTGTTATAAGGCCATATATTAGGAAATTGGTTGTTCGACTTAGTGGTACTGTATATATAATTTCTCATGAAAGGTATAACTCTTGGGCCTTGGTGATATATGGAGGATAAGGGATCGTAGGTATTTGGAGTTGGTAGGCTAGAGAGGCTATAGTGGGCCATGGACTGATGGACTTGGTTGGAGATTCCTATGAGAAATTGGTGTAAATTGATAGATAGTGGAACACTTCAAGGTTGGGAATAGTTCATTTCTTCCCCTCCTCTTTCAATGAACTGGGCAGTTTATGGGGTTGACGTGTTGAACTGAAACTCAGACTAGCCCATGGAGCTGTAAGAAACATAAAATGATTTGTTAACAATTTAACAGATCTTCATGAACAAATGTGAATTCTCGAGATGAATATATTTAAAACAATAAATATGGAAATAAAAAACCTTAAGTATTATCATTTCTAAGATAGTGAGCACATTTCATTAAAAAATAATGGATTCCCCCTGATAGTAAGCACATTTCTAGGATAGTCAACTGTAAACACACATGCTACTTTTATGAAATGAAATGCAAAAGAAATAAGAAAAATTAAATATTAAGAACCACTAGAAAAATAATTAGAACATGAACAAAAAAAAAGTTGTAAGCTTTGAAACCCTAATTAAATTTTCAATAAGAATGAATGGATTCCAAAAAGAATAAAATTGAAAATATCACTACTAAAAATAGAATTAAAATGCAAATAAAAATTCTTACTCTTGACCTATTTCAAAATTTTCACTGTAATACATAAAAGAAAAGGATTTATATAAAAAATTAACATTAAAGCTATTACTGAAAAAACTTAGACATGCGTAGCATGTGCATGCATGTAGATGTTGTCTAGAACTAGAAGTTATGTCCTTAGTGAGAAGCGAATAAAAGTACTGTTAATGTATCAAATGCAAAATGAAAAGATAAGGTCTTGTCACTAGGAGCTCTTCGAAGTTTAAGACCCCAAAGAAGGGGCATAAGGGCATTGGTCTGTCAAAGACAGTGTTAGATCAATGAAACTTATGACAACAAAAAGTCCCTATAATTATAATATAGGAAAAAATAGAATGAATCCAAGGACTCACTTTATCTAAATTAAGCTCTTAGGTCAATTTCATAATCCATAAGTGATATCAAAATTTTAAAGAGTTGGATGATCTATATCATATATAAACCCAACATATTGAATATCAAATATTGATTCTAAATTTTTGATATTAAGTATTGTAGGTAGAAAAAGCTTTCAAATAAAAAGAAGCCTATGAATCATGAATTTAGTGTTATAACAAAAAAAAAATCCTTCCATCAAATGTGAAATTCAAATTGTAAATTTGATCTACATTTTTTATAATGTGTACAGTGTGAAAATTAAGAGATTTTAATAATTATATATTAAGAAATAAGATATTCATGAAATCACTTTTTTGTCAATTGATAAAATCGATGAATTTGTGCAAGTTAAATCGTAAAACTAGAAATCTTGGATTGGCATGAATTTTCGTCAATAGATATTTTAAGTATTCTAGATTAACATTTATAGTTTAGTTTTTTCATTTGGATAATACATAATGAAATCTACAAAAAATAAAATAAAAGGTCTATTCTAATTAATTAAGCCCTTAGTCTCATTGTATGTAATGGTATAGTGTTCCCATCAATTTAGCTACCTACCAAAAACAAAAAATTTAAAGCAATCCTTTTTTAACCTTTTTTTTTTTTTTGAATATCTTGGAAATTCTTCGTCCCACCAAAGCTGACAACCAAGTGATGGTGGAAGGATAAAATCCAACATTGACATACTAGAGCTCATATACATCAGATAAATAAGGAACAAAGCATTTGACCATGAGACTCAAGAATATCGAATTTAAAGCAAACCATGTCCTTATGGGCAATTTAAAGCAAACTTGGCATTAGATTTAGATATTAGTCGCCCTAATCCCATGCCATCCCACGGATGTAGTTACCATCTTGTCTGACAGCAAAGCAATAAGCAAAACCTTTATATACAACCAGTAAGGGTGCAAATGAGCTAGCTCGGATTGAATTTTCCCAAATCCAACCCAACTCCTTAAATAAACTTCAACCCAAACCTAGTTTACAATCCATGCAAGTTGAAACAACACAACCCAATTCAATCTAATCACGAGTTGGACTAAGTTGATCAAATTCAAACAGTTTTAGACTAATTATAGGTTGACTTAACCTAATTATATAAATATTGTTGTTCATTATAAATATCAACAACATCTAAATTTCATTATAAATAAATAAATAATTATATTTAATAATACAATTACACAAATAATATTTTAAAATCAATAAAAACACAACCAAATGGATTAAGCTAATATATATAATAAACCAGACTAACTTCATAGTCTAAACCCATGCCAGTAAGATGGGTTGGATGAAGTTAAGCCTAATCTGAAATAACTTTGGGCTGAAAATTTCCGATCAAACCTTAACCCACGGGAACACGAACTGAACTCTAATCAGTTTGCACCCATACACGAGAGCAAGCAGCGAAGTTTTAAGTCATAAGGCACCGCCATTGTTGATCGAAGAATACGTTCTAAGGAACTAGGGTTTCTTCCGAGCCACCGATGTTTGAGATCTCCGATGTCGATTCCTTTACTTCTTTCTTCTTCAAGTAGTCTGCCTCTTCTATGCCTCGCGTTAGCTATAGGCATGTCGGACTTTGAGTTTACTGCATTCATCTTGCCTCATCAGTCACAAACAGTGCACGTTGTAGAATTGTTCAGTTTTGCTAGTGGATTTGTCAGCCTCGATGTTTTCAAATGCATGAACTATGTCTCAAAACTATTCTCTAACCATAGCATTAGAATTACTGTTGCTCCTACTGGTTTACAGATGGAGTTTTAGTGCATTAACAAAACCAAAGTCTGTCCTCATTGGCTTGGAATATCTACATAATTGTTTGAAGGGGATGTTTGCAAATTGAAGGAGGCGGTCTCAAAGATTGTTACTAACAATGAATTAGAATAAGAATTTCACCAGCTCTACCCACACAGATGGATCAAGTTAGGATTCTCCTACCCAACAACCTCTAGTTGGACTGATCCATGCCTCCTTCTGATGTTCATCCACCTTTTAAATCCTTATGATAATCCTTCTTGTGATTTGTGATCCTCCCTCTTAGAGTTCTCAATTTTCTTTTTTGTTAATGTTGATTATCTTTTAAGTTTGTCTATTGCATTTCCTAATGTTGGAATCAGCAAGAGATTTCCTTGTACATTTTCAATCACGAAATCCCTTTACCTTAATCACATGCACCTGCTGATCACAAAATTCAAGGCAATGAAAAAGAAAACAATAATCTAGTATTAGTTGCCTATGTATTTATGTAGTTTAATAAGAACAAAACTTTAGGGAAAAATACACCAATTGTTTTGCCCAAGTCGACCACCTTCCATTGAAGAGTGAAGACAGAAATCACTTAATACCACTTCACATGTGATCCAAATCCATGAAGTTGCTAATAAGTACTATGTGTTGTTTTTTTTAATCAAGCTTGATTGAGGTATATTATAAACTTGATTTTAAATATTGGTTTTATGTTGTAAATAGACACACTTATCGGTAAAAAAAATTGGCGTGTTGATATTGTATTGGCCGTGGAAACATAGTGTAAAAATCACATTTGTTTACAAAATTGCTATGTTGGTGTTGTATCGACGACGTGGCAAAAGATTAAAAACCTCGACATTTTATACATGATTATAGACTACATAAGTCTATGAAAGATAGAGGAAAAATAGAAACATGCGTCATTTAATGATAGAACTTGAATTTGGAACTATCTCTTGAAATTTCATATAAATTTTTTTATCAACATCTTTCAGGACACTTTTGTTATTGTTCTTTTTGGGAAAATGGGATTTTGTTTTAACGTAAACCTACGCTAAGCTAGAGGAAGTCCAAGTAGCAAAGTCGGGATGAAGTTCATAGAAAAACTCTCCTATGGTGACAATATATCCCAATTGAGCTTACTAATCATCAAGTTATCACAAACCAGCAAACCAACATTATGGTTTGGATTTTAAATATTTATAGACATGTCAGTGTAGATATTATAAATTTTAGGGTTTACATTTTAAGGCATGGGTGTTGTTGTATCTGAGTAGTTTAGGTGAACTTTTTAAGCCTCTATGCTGTCATCTCTCTTCTTACTTGAGATCTACATTCTATACACTTTGTTTGCAAAAAAAAGAAAAAAAGGGCATTCTACACACTTTCATATCAAATTATAGGTCTGATAAGTAACATGCAAGTTGTAAGCCTTTTAACATTTATTGGACCTTGGAATTAACGTAGATGTATCTTTATCTGTAAACTTACAAATTATTGATGATGTTGCAGAATGGATAGTCCAGCCAAGCTTGCTCTTGTAGTAAAGGTGATGGGTCGCACTGGATCAAGGGGTCAAGTGACTCAGGTTAGAGTGAAGTTCCTGGATGACCAGAACCATCTCATCATGAGGAACGTGAAAGGGCCCTGTCAGGGAAGGTGACATCCTTACCCTGTTGGAGTCTGAAAGAGAAGCTAGAAGACTGTGTTGAGGAATGCTGGCTTCATTGCTGCTCACCAGTACATATTTTTAAAATTTGAAATGTTCCAAGTTGCCAAGTTCTGAATGGGTGACACATTAGTGAGGATATTAGGTTTTTCAGCCCTAACTTCTGAGTTATATGTCTGAACTCCATGTCCCATTTGGTTGTTGGTACGTAAACGTAGGACATATATGCATGGATTCTTGGAAATTCAAGCATTCTAAGATTGCATTAGAATATGGGCACTTATTTTAATGACTGCTTTTAATATCCCGTAATCTGTTTAAAGTTTCAGGGGGAAGAGAAAACACAAATTGTCAGCGGGGATTTGGAGTGGTAGAACTTAAGAGGCATTAAGTGTAATTGAAAGGTATTGCTCCTCAAACACTCCCATGGGCCATAGATGATTATCAATGGTTTTTTGGAACATATCTTGGACGAACTTTGAAATACAACTAAGGTTTTGCTTGGTGATAAACATGTGTGATACATAAGATTCACGGATTCGAAGATACCATGATGTAACAAATTAGAATGGGAAGTGGTAGTGAAATTTCATTGTACATATTTGTTGATTACGAAGAAAATTTGCAATTCTCCTTTTTGCATGAAAATCATTCCACCAATTAATGAGATTGAGGAATGGAGACTCACGACAAGATTTGGATTTTACTTGGAGGGTGTTTGGTTGAGATTCCACCACCTGGCTTCTAGTGAGATTCATTTTGTCCTCGAAGGTTGAATCAAATATGCTTTCAATTGCCAACTTTCCTTCAAACATTGGCTTCAAACCTCAGTTAAAAAAATCTCAAACACCAATACTTCGAAAGTTCATGAGAGTGAATTTCTCTTTCAAACATTAGATTATAATTTTAAATTTGACCATATTATTCTTCACAGCATTTTCATATTACAATTTAACCATAACTTACTTACAATATTTGCCATTGACCACAAAACCCATTCCCAATGCCATCTAACCCTAAGCTCATGAGGATGCATGAGTTTTAGCAATTCTCTTCTGTTTGGTGATACTCCACCTCTGATGGAGGTCTTTAAGCACTCCTAACAAGACTTGTGCTCCTAGGAAGTGAATTTTCGAACAAGTCTCTTCCCTCTGTTCTTCTGTCTCTTCTCATCATTATTGTTTCCTTTTCATGTGATTTAGGGTTTCCTCCCACCAGTGAACTTAACATTCCCTTGAAAAACCTTTTGGAAACCCCTCTTCAGGAACCCAACACATGTTGGAACCAACACCATTACTCTGTCACTACTTCATTGCCATTGCTCCCACGTCGATGCTTGCATGACATCGCTTTGAAGAAGATTAACAATTGAACCAAGTGCTTTAAAGAAATGATGGTGGTCATAGTTGAAGAAGAGAAGAGATAAGTAGGAAGAAATAGTGGGGGAAAAAATGAAGAGGATATTTTCGTCATTTACCTAATTATTAAGTATCAAGAAGTAAGGTCATAAAAATAGAATACTAAATGAGATTATGGTAGATGAAAATTTACCTACAAAAATCTCAATTAAAAACTTCTTTTAGAAAGATTAGATTTTTGAGAAATTCCAACGTACAAAAGGCAAACTAAACATAAACTTAATATACTTGTGGATGTAACATTACAAATTATATAGTTGCTCTTGCTCTAACGGATCTAGTTGTAATTAATAGACTTGCTACAATGCAGATTGTATAGTTGTTCTAGTTCAACTGTACGAGATAAACGTTAATAGACTTGCCTTACTACACATGTAATATTTGTTCAACTATTGATAGTTGTTTCTCTCCCTTGTTTTGGTCCTATATTCTTTACTCCTATCATGGCTTCTAAGTTGGGACTATTATATGGTCTTTGTAGAAGTCAAATATCTCAAACTCACAACATAATTTATGTAGAAAATTGGATCCATTATGTTTAGTTGTTATATAATAATTTCAAAAACCTTGTAAGTAATGCGCCTGTAGCTCAGTGGATAGAGCGTCTGTTTCCTAAGCAGAAAGTCGTAGGTTCGACCCCTACCTGGCGCGTTGAAGTTCCCTTGCACTTTTTTCTGCTGTGATCTTTTCTCGCCCACCATTTTTATGGCGATTTTATTTATATATTTTGGCCCATGTTCTCTTTAATGAATGGAAATAAGCGGCATTTTGAGTTTTTCCATTTTTGGAACTTGCAGCAGCTTGACTGTTATCAGACACGAATGATGGACAAAACCATGACAGCAATCACAATAGCCAGATGGGGCTTTGAAGTACGAACTTCAAACATTCAGTGTCACTCGCCAGTTTCCACTCATGGAATTCAAACACAGAAGCCTGAAATTTCATGGGCGAATTTCAAATAAAGAGTTCTGTCCACTAGTTGGCATTTGGATTCAATTTCTTCTATTATTTGAGCAGACAATGAGATTACCATCCATTAGGTTTGTTGCGGTAGAGAAGAAATCTGCTTTCTTGTACTCATGTTGATGTTAACATCAATCTGCTTTATTAGAGCAATGAGGGCGGAATTCCCGGCCTTTGGATCTACTCAAGCAAATTCCAATTTCCCAGCTAAACAAATTGGCTAGATTAACAAAAAAACTGGAAGTTCTTAATGATCTGTGATGTTAAGAGAGAAAGACGACGTGGATACAAAACCAAGAAAGCATAACTGTGGGATCTACAACCAAGATAGCATGGTTGTGAGCAGACCAAGAGGCCTTGCATTGAACTTGCAGTATGACATTTCACAGCCCTCCTCTCCTTCTTTGCCAGATCTATAAAAAAACGATTAATATGGACATGCATGGCTGCGCACCACATGTCACAACACTACAACAGAGACTATGAGTTAGATTAGTGAGCTAGTAGAAAGGTGGATATCATATCCTTGGACAGGCCATCCTCTGCTGGTCCTCCAGGTGTTGTCTCTGATCTCGAACTTCTTCTTTCTTTGCCCTTCACAGCCCTGCATGACTTCATGTGTGAGTGAAACTTCTCCGGCTTGAATGCCTTTCCACATTGCCTGCACCGTCTTCTATCACAGTAAGAAACCCCATTCATGAAGCTTAACAAAGTTTGTATCAACTTCATATTGGTGTTAGGTGGAACAAAATTCAAACCTTCGTGCTCTCTGAAATCTGAACCAACATCTGAATTGCCTTCAACTACAGATTTACCAAGTGTACACTTGTGATTTTTTTTTTTGAAAATGAAAAGGTGTTCATTTAAAGCAAGAATCTGCCTCTAATAATGGTACAACATCAATTAATCCACCACTGGACTTTTACTTCCCTTTAAAACATTATGTTGCTCTATTTTGTAAATTCTTCAAGGTGATGATTGATGTAGTAATTTGTTTTGCTTAGACTACAACAGCGGATTTGGCTTGTCTATAATTTATGCTTTATTTCAATGATTCTGTGTGCTGATTGCTCACTATTATGTTTACAAATTCTAAAAACTCCTTGAACAAGTATAACCGTATAAGCATTATTAAGCAGGCCAAACTGGGACCCGAGGGGGCACTTATATATGTATCCAATAGCGTTGACCTAAGGCTAATGCCCGGACCAACTGATTTCTGCCATAATAAGTTTTTGCAAATTGAGATCAACTATAAATCAGATCTTAAAACATATCATTTTCAATTTACAAGTACATTGCATTTCGTTAATGATCACAAAAAAGTATCTTATGCTCAACTTTTGACTTTTGAATCATAACTATTTCTCTAATGATGCAATGTTATTTGTTGGAGTTTGCATATCAAGTTTCCTGACCTTAAAACATTGATGATGGATTCTTGCATTGATTGGCAGCAAATTAGGAACTACAATTATAAAAAGCCAAGACTGAACAAAAAAAAAAATGGGAGTGAATTAGGAATGAAAATAGAAAAAAAAAAAACCAAGACTGAAAAAAACTAGTAATTTGAACTTACCCAAAATAATATCAGTAGGATATTTCTACGTACGACTATTGTTTTTCAATGACTTCAATCTTTCATAATTTTATATGTCCAACTTAATTGTAAAATCTGCAATTACTAGGCTACTTGTAAAATCTCTTTGTGGTTATATAACAGGTTTGGGGTTTGATCCCTATGGACATTCCAAAAACAAAATTTTGAACTGAAGTATTTAGTATGATTAGTGACTAAATAATGGATTTAGGTGATGTCAAACTTAAGTATTTGGTATGATCAGTGTAAGGGACAAGAGTATAAAAAAAATGCAGGAATGACTCACGAGCAATAAGGTTCTCCAAGCCTGCAACCTGTGCCTTTCTTCCCAAACTCTCCCGCCATCTTCTCTCCAAAACTTTCCCTATTTTTTCAACATTTTCCCGAATTATTCAAGAAAAGATATTTCCTTTTTCAACTTTTAACAATTGAAAAAAAAGAAATGGGAAAAACTGCCAAAAAGCACATACCTGTTGCGAATATGATTCTCCGGTGGTGGTGGTGTCTCCCGGCGGTTGACCGGGAGCATGATCGCCGCCGAGTCACAGGCCTCCATGTCTCCACAGGTGATCAGATTCCGGAACATGTACGCCGCCATTCCCTTCCCACCACTTCTACTCTTGCTCTTCCCCAACGACGAGGATGGCGAAGCCGGCGTCGTCGTCGTCTTCTTCTTCTTCCCCTCCGGTTCGGTCTCTGTCTCACAGCTGGAAGTCTGGTTCTGATGGGGGAGGTCGAGCTTGAAGACTGCCGTGGCGCGACGGGGCGTGGCGGTTGTGGGAGGAGTCTGGGTGGAAGCGTCAGCGTAGGTGGTGGTGGTGGTGGGAGGAGGAGGAGCTGGAGGTGGAGGACAAGGGGAGTCGTCGTCATCGTGGGGAGGTGGTGGTGATGGCTTTGGAGATGCCTCTTCGTCATCGTCGACAACTTCTGCCGCCGTCTCGGGTGGAAAAAGGGCGCTCCGGTCTGGATCTCCGGTCACGGTGGGTTTTTGGTTCTTGCATGGTTTTTTATTGTTGTCCTCGTCGGGTGAGATGAGAGAGCCTTTCAGTACGTATTCGTTGTCGTCGATCGGAGTGATGAGGTCGTCTCCGGTCAGGTCTTGCCATACGTAACCCGTCTTGTACCGCCTATCGTCAAACGTCATTAACAGATGTTAAAACTCTTGTTACTTTTTTTTTTTTGATCGACGCATGGGAAGAGAATCTAAACCAGATGATCGTAAAGTTTGACACGTGAAAATCATATTAATTGGTTTAATTATCTTGTATGGCCTGTTGATAGAAGCTACCAGATGATTCCACCATATATACAAGGCGTGTGTGATTTCAGAAATTCACATTTCATTCCGAAACCCTGCAATTAATATCCGTTTCCCCCAAATTTGCACTCGATTATTTGATACCTCATATGTTAGAAAACAAGAAACCATTGATTAGAACATTAGACACAAATTAGCAGAAACACGAAAGCAGGAAAATGGAAAGTAAGAATAGAGATCATCATAATCTGCTCATTTTACCTCTTGTAAGACCAGCAATAGGAATCCGGCATGTACTTCCCCCTGAGTTCCGAAAGCCATCTCTTCACATCTGCTCCCAACCAACACCAACACAATAACAGATATTTCTCTCTCTCTCTCTCTCTCTCTCTCTCTCTCTCTCTCTTTCTCTCTTTCAAAATGCACACACCAACCACAGCAGAAACGTCACGTACCGGAGAGTCGAACGCCGCCGTCGCCGTGACGATGGTGGACGCGCATGAGATGCGGCTGGTCCGTCCTCCCGTTGCTACTAAGGAAGTAGACGACATGAATCCTCCTCACCTCCCCTCTCCCATCTCCTCCTTCCCGCCGCTGCTGCATCATCGTCTTCCTCTTCCTCTTACTCTTAGTTTACTCTCCCTACGCCAACCAGAAAATGCACATCAGGCCAGACCCCGGATGTCCTCCTCCCTCCTCCTCATCCTGAAGTGGTGGGGGCATGGCAAAAGCCCCGGGGAGGAGGAACCAAAAGAATAATATAGTTGTCGTTTGTTTGTTACTTTTTAATTCTTGTCTCTTTCGGTTCGTTCGACGTCAGTCAGGGAATTATGATTAGATTAATAAGCGGAGAACGAACAAGGAGAGGTTGGAATTTGAAATCATACCTCGTGGACATGAAAAGTTGTGGTGGAGAGGTTACTCGAGGTCGGAGAGTGGAGACCACCTCGTGTCTTCCTCCCGTCCCCCTTCTGCCGTTCTCGTATCCGTAGCCTTCTTCTTCTTTTTCCCTCTCCGTGGGGGAACAAAGAATAGGGAAAAAGTAGGAGGGATGGTGATCTGTGATGATTCTGTCGCATCTCGTGCTGCAAAATAGGAGCGTAGGCTAACGGAGCCAACAAACGCCGAGACGACCAATGACACCTTCTGCACCCACAAACTTGCCAGCTCTGTTTTGTACTTTGTATGTATTGATGTATGGTGGATCTTATCTCGTGAATAGTGTATCTTATCTCTTACACAGGTCCCTTGTTAATCGTTGCCATTGCTTCGATTCACGTGTCGTTATTATTACGAGTAGTAAACTGAATAAAGGTTCCGCGGTGTACCAGGGCCCATGGTTGTTAGTGTAGCTGAGATTTAAATGGACTAAAGAAAATTATTTTTGATGTTTAATATAAAAATAATTTTAGAATAATTATAAAAATATAATTTTTTAAGAATCAAATTTCTATTAAACATGAGAAGCTCATTTCTTTCTAAGAAATAAGAAATTTGATTCGTTATCTATTAAAATTAAAAAAAAAAAAAAAAAAAACCTGACGAGCTTCCCTAGAGTCCTCCGCCATCCTCCACCACACTTGATGATCATGGAGTTGGCGAAGTGGGAGAAGGAAGTAAAGTCCATGACATCAGAGTTGAAGGGGATAGGATTCTGGACAAGAGATTGAACAAGAATCTCGGTAAAAAGTCGGATCGAAGATTGGATAGGATATAGGTAAGAGGTTGGACAGGAGATCGGATAGTATTATGGACAAGAGATTGAACAAGAACCTCGGTAAAAAGTCGGATGGAAGATTGGATAGGATATAGGTAAGAGGTTGGACATGAGATCGGATAGGATTCTGGACAAGAGTTGGGACAAGAATCTCGGTAAAAGGTCGGGCCAGAGATCGGATAGGATTTAGGTAAGAGGTTGGATAGGAGATTGGATAGGATTCCGGACAAGAGATTGGACAAGAATCTAAGTAGAAGGTCGGATCGGAGATTGGATAGGATATAGGTAAGAGGTTGGATAGGAGATTGGATAGGATTCTAGACAAGAGTTCGGACAAGAATCTCGGTAAAAGGTCGGACCAGAGATCGGATAGGATTTAGGTAAG
>JAMKQA010043531.1:0-19857 GCA_024699735.1 Posidonia australis | reverse complement strand
TTTGCATGATTTTTCATGTATATGGTTTTCCTTGTCTTCCATAATAGATTAGGTGGCGACTCCGTTTTATTTTGCTTTTTCGACGTGATTTTGCCGACCGATTTCGCATTCATTTGCGGAATCCCCTCGCCGGCATGGTTACACCTAGTCACAGTTTTTTTTTAAAATTTTACATTGGCTAAAGCTAAATCCAATCATAGGCAACATAAATAAAACACTAATAACTGAAATAAAATTAAACTACTGAATTCTCACCAGGATCCCTGATGTGTGATAGAGTAACTCTAGCTCTTCATGCACTAGTAAACTCCTACCTCTATCTTGCACCTGCGTAAACATAAAAACGAACACACGTGAGTAACCACTAAAAGATCAACTAATACACACCCCTACTTAACATATACACAACTCTAGCATTTCTTCTAGATGTTAACCGCACTACAATTGGCAATTAAGATTTTAAATGTTTTAAATGAATTTTATTTGATTTTGATTCTTAATTATTGGTTTTTGCTTGAATTAGGTCAGAGTGGGTTTGTGTGGACCTGAATGGACTTGTGGGTTTAGGTTGAGCTAGGGTCTAGGTGGAATTAGGGTTTACGTTTGGTGATCGCAATCAAAACATCTTTTCAGAAAAGCCTGCTGCCAAGTGACTACAAAATCGAAGTGTCTACACTAAGAAAACAACACAAATCTGTATCTCAAGTAAACTACAACACCGCCCACGGTGCAACAAAACAATAATTATTGGCCACAAGCAATCGTAGGGGACAAGAACCCCGAACTCACTGCATTGCCACGGATAGTAGTAGTCTGCTTGTCCCAGCGTCCTTACCTCCTCAACAGGACCTTCAACACTGTGTCGTGCTACACGACGCCAAGTAACTGACACTAGCCACAAGAAGCTGTTGAGATTCCTGCTCTTCTCAACTGCATTGCTGTTGTAAATCACTTCATGTAGGAGTTCAACCGCCCTGACTCACAAGCCTTGCTATATCACATGTAGCACACACACGGGGTACCTCCTCACGACGTCCCATAGTACTTTGGAACTTGAGGCCTCCTACTCCAGACCCAGCCAGCACCAGTACTAAGGGAAAGCTCAGGTCTCTTTCACCCTAGGGCCCTTTCGTACCACAGTCACAGTAACTCAATAACCACGACCTAGGACACATCCCAAACCTCCGTCGGTACGGTCATTCAACTACGTGGTTCCTACTAGTCTCGGTACCCGTACTGGTTAAGGTATCACGTTTAGCTATACAAAAGTATCATACCCCCTGGGACCACTGTCATGATACCACTACGTATAGTCAATACCCTAGGTCTTCGGTACCTGAAACAAGCGAAGTGTCATACCTCCAATTCTAGCCAATACCTCGACCCGTGGACCTTAGTTTCAACTTCGTGAATGACAATCAAGGAGTATCATACCTCTAGGATCTGACGAACACTTGCTTCAGCCTCTTAATCTCATTACAAACAGAAATCAACAGAAAACCCTTTCTAAATTTTTTGCAAAACTATGCATTTCTTTTTCTAAAATTTGTTTAGAAAACTGTTTCGATAACATTTTAAAAATCACTGAAAATCGTGCAAAACACTGCACAAAGAAGCAATGCGAAAAACCACAGACCCCGAACTGTCTTTTCCAAATCCTTTGAAAGCCACTTTTCAAAGCATTCCTGAGTTTTCAAAACCTTTACAAAACTATACACTTTCTTTTAAAAAACCATTTTCCAAGATCATTTCGAAAACCATTAAGGCAACACCACAAAATACCATAAAATACAACTTTGAAGTCCTACTTGACTTACAAGACCAGACATCAATAAAATCTACACCTAAACAATGCTACTGAATACCTAATTCAGTACACCACACTAAACCATGCCCAAATCCCTAGTTCTAGGGTTAATTATCAACCTAATGTCCACTCTACACTATTAAAGGAAAAAGCTTAGTATTTCTAAGTTCTATAGTTTATTATTCGACCTATAGCCTAGGGGGGTCTTACTAACTTGTTTTTAATCAATTCCTAAGTCATATGCAATGATTATCCTAAGCATTCATATTTCAAGATCACCTACAAGGTACAGGCACTAGCTAACAACACCAAGTCTACTAAAATCTGGGCCCAAATCCTACTGAAAGTGAACTTGATTAAGCCCACCGCCTGCCCCAACCCGCGCAACTAACATGCGCGACCTGCTTGTGCACCCCACAAGTGGTTCGACTCAAACAGGCGGCCTGTAGGCGCAAGCCAAAGTACCCACTGATACTCAACCACTACTAACACAAGGCACCAAAACTCACAAATCTATATACCAAATTGAAGGTCTCAATGAGCCCTACAATTTGGTATAAGAATCACAAAGTTCTGACAATCGGATATCAAGAAATCACCAAGGAGTCAATTAATTGAATAGTATAGGCCAAGATTAAATTTTTGAAACTAAAAATCATATAAGCAATCAAAAGTCACAAAACCTACACCAATTGAAGAACTCATCAATTCCTATAGTTAGGAACAAAAATCATCGAAAATCATCACCTGTGTCTCGAAAAATCATCAAGAGAAGCTCACAATCACTGTTCACTCGAGTTACAGGGCAACCATTAAAGGGGCAATAAAATCTCCATAAATTCTCTAAACTCGTTCCAAGCATCCATACACATCCAATTCACACTAACATACCCTTATGAATTGAATTGAATAAAAAGAGAGGTACTACAGGGGATGTGTACCTGTTCGACGTTGACAAATGACTTCGACCACTGACGATCACCTCACACCCGCACTGTCTCCCTCTCACAGTGCCCTCTCTCTCTCTCTCTCTGCTGAAGAAGAAGGAGGAGGAGACGACGAAGAAGGAGAAGCAGAGGAAGGAGGAGAAGAAGAAGACGAAGAAGAGTTGCCATCTTCTCTCTCTCCCTCCCTCCCTCAACCCAGTGAGCACCATGTCCCTCCTCTCATAGGGTGGTTTGGCATTAAATTGAATTTTTGTGCAAATTTTATGCAAAAGCTCCTAAAGAAGAGGAGAATGACACGAGTACTCTCAAACCAACTTCCACAGTATCAGAGAAATCCTCGAGGTTTCCACAAGGGTCCAAAACTCGATAAACCTATTTGTCAACTCCAAAAGCACACGACAGGCACCCCCCAAGTCATCGCCTCGTGTGAGCTAGGTTACAAGCACTGAACTAGTAGTCTCATAATCATTTACAACTCAAGTGGCCCGTGCTTAAGGGAAACAGCCACTTGAGTGCACCTACACGCTTCCACGACTCTAGAACAAACCCTCGAGACCTCCACACAGTATTTCTAACTCAGGACACTAGGACACGACATCCCAAGCTTGATGGCAACGCCAAATCCATAGAATGCGACTTAAGTTCTGAGTTAAAAATCTTGGAAATTCCTACGCACCCAGCCCACGGTACCCATTCACGGTACTAGTATGTGGCACTAGTACGCAGGTGACCCTGAAATCGAGACTGATTAGCTGGTTAAAATGCCATCTAAGGTCTGGGTCATTACAAGAAGCTATATTAACCTCAAAACAAACCAAAGCAAAATGTGTATCTTTTTTAGCATGTGAAGTGTGATACCTGATACAGTCGATCTTCTTGTATCCACCCTTGCCGTAAAATTAGTAGATAGACTTAATCTATTTCTGTTGCTTCTTGGGTAAAGCATTTGCGGCTTTATTGATCTTTAGCTTTCTTTTTCCTTTGTCCTTAAAGGTAGAAGCTAGGTGAACACTCTCTATCTTGTCTTCAATCTCTCTTCTTCTTGCACACAATGCGAAAATGAGCTCATTAAAAGTCTATTTTTCCTTTTGACAGTTGTAATTGACCTCGAATTTATTGATTTGTGCAAAAAAAAGATCAAAACTAAATACACGAGTAAGTCTTCTGACAACTCAAAATTAAGTGCCTTAAGTTTTGAAGCAATGTGAGACATTTCCAGAATGTACTTCCTCATGTTTTCCTTGCCTTTGTACATCATAAGAACCAATTTGCCAAAAGCATACTAGTTTCCGCTTTTTCATTTTTGACAAATTATTTCTCAATGTTATTGAGGAACTCTTTGACATTTGTCTCTTCAGCTATTAACCCTCTGAAGGTTTCTGAAATGACGTGTCTAATGATTATCAGACTTAACTGATTGGAATACTCCCACTTTTCATAAACCTTCTTGTCTTCAATAGAACTGTCGGACTCAAGAGAACGGGGTTGTTCTGTCCTAAGAGTTAAACCTAGATCTATGCACTTGAGAACAATTATAACCTTCTCCTTCCAGTACTTGAAAATTGTGCTATTAAGCTTGGGAATTGAATTAATGTTGGTAGATATTGAAGTAGATGCATTAACTGAATAAATAAATAAATAAAAACCAAAAGAATAGTCAACTTATGGTGGATCTCATCTCATGATACTTAACGCAATATTGACATTTAACCTTTAGGTAGAAATGTCAACTTGAAAGTGATACTCTCCATGTAGTAATCAAATACTTACAACTAATCTTATCAAGTAACATGCCTTCCTTTAGATCGACTAGTTACCCACATGGAACAATTGTATAATTGTTACATATTTATTATCAAAGGTGTACTTAATATTCGACTAAATAGTAACATTCCTTTAGATCGATTACTATCCCTATGAATCTCAAACACACAAACATCTTCTACGCCGAATAGACTAATCTAGATAAGAAAGTTTACTTTTTTTGCTTTGATTAATCGATGCTTAGAATAAAAGATAATTTATATTTAATCATTAATAATAAATTTATTTGATCCCATAGATCTTGAACTTACGTTTAATGCATGCTTAAACAATCACTAAATAAAGCCAATATATAATATTTTGCATAATTTTAATTGCATGCAAAATTTTTGTGTAAAAAATGAATCATGCAAAAGTTAATAATACAAGATAACATAATATTTAACAATACAAAGGTTAACAATATAAAATATCTAACATTTTTATTTAAAAAAATAGTCCATGTAAACCAATCGTGTGTGTACCTCCAATCACGCGTAAATCAATTGACGCGTAGTGTTTTACAAGTCAACCACGCGCGAAATTTTTATTTTATTTTATTTTATTTTGTTTTTACGCGTAAGGATTACGCAGTCTTCTTCTTCTTCTCCACCGGATCATCCGACCCTCCCCACATCCACCGCCGACCTCTCTGACACATGCGAGATACCCACCAACCAGATTGCCTCTGGCTCCAGGGACTCGCTCTTCCAGCTCGGTACCGGCCCGAACCGCCCCTTCTCCTCCACAGCCGGGCTCTCGGGCACGCCCTCCCCACTACCGCCGGCGATTCCGACGACATCTCCGACCTGTAGTCGAACCCAACGCCGGGGTGCGGTGCGGCTCGATGGCCACTCGGAGGGTGGTCATTGGCGGGCAGTGTGTAAGGGAACGGAGAATCAAGCGGTTCTTGGGTCCGGCGAGGGAGAAGGGACATGGTGCAGTCCCATTCCAACATGCGCCGGAGAAGTGACCAAGATGTGTGTTTTTTTTAAAACGGATTAAAAGCATGATTTTTAGGTTGTTCATGTATGAAAAAATTTGAATTCAAATATTTCCAACATGTTTGAGATCAAAAACACAAGATTTCATGATGAAATTACATGACTATTTTAATAATACTTGTTAAAAACTTAAGTTCAAAAATATCCAAATTTTTTTATATTAAAAACTTATTTTTCAACATCGAAACATGATAAATCATCATAAAATTTACTATATACGGAAACGTACCTGAATCAGTGTTGAAAACTATGAAAATCACTTGATCATGGGGGCGAAAGGCGACCTTCTAAACCATCACATGTCATCTTATTCTTTGTCTCTCTCAAGATATGGTGAGAGATGAGAGGTAAAAAAATTGTAGGATTTGAAAACCATGATCTTTATTTATAGAACTGTATAATTTTTACATATTTCTAATTAACCAATCAACAAATAGAAATATGTCAAATGTTTTCTATACATTAAACTTACACTACTTAAAATATTAATAAACTTAATCTAAAAACCAAATAGAACACTTTTAATGAACTTAATCACAAAAATAACCTACAATACTTTAATTAGTTTTATATTAACTCATACTTAATTAGATTTTAACCCAACAAAGTAAAAAAGGAAATGCAACCACAAAGTTTGTTATTACCACACAAGTTTTTTTTTTTTTCGCTTTTCCTACTTGAACTTCACATTGATTCCTAACCACCTCAAAAGTTCTTTTAACATTTTTCCTAAAGAATATAGGCTCTTGTTTATACATACAATTCTACATTAAATTGTACATCAATTCATCTCAACTATAGGATAATGCCATACAAATAAAAGATGATACCATGAATTCCATCAATTATGCACATTTATTCCAGGGTGTATGATTTGACGTGGGATGCACTTGAACCAGTGTCCCTTGTTGGCCTTTTGGGTGGAAGGTACTTATCTGATTGGCATTGTTTGTAGTTGAGGTTTGGAAAAGTATACACGAAAAGTAATACAATGGTCATTTTAGAGTTTTTTTTTTGCAAGTAGTAAATATTATATTAAATAAACCTTGATTTTGTTAACCACCACCAAGTTAATAGTACTGTGTTTAAAGCCACAAGGGAAGACAAAAGCCTAATAAAGTATATAATAGTAGGCAAGGCATATATCATTACAATAGTTTAAATCAAAATGATAATCAGTGATAAATAATAGGAGGACTAATAGTAAATACATCCTTAACAAAATAAACTATTTGCTTTGTTTTAAAATATTAGGCAACATCATTCTCCTCCCAATGTTTCCATTCTTCAGGAAGATTAAAGATTGAGTTGACGTCTAAGGAGAGTATTGACAGATGATGAAGTGATAATCCTTTGTACTTGATGTGTAATATTACAGTTGTAAAGTTCTATGTTCAGTGGAAATAGAAGCAACTACAGCTTCCTTCTTAGGAGGTAAATTTTTCTAAATAAAAAATAAATAGTGACATAATATTATGAAATATTAAGAAAATATATCTTCCATTATTATGAAAAATAACTTTATTACAATATAACCAGAAATTCCAAAAGGACTCTGGAGCAAAGGTGTACCAACTCTTATTGTTATTTGGAAGTATAAAGTATTGTTTTAAAGTAAACTTATACTAACTAAATGAATAGTAGTATTATGTAAAAAGTAATTCCAAATAAGTGTGGAAGCAAAGAAGAAAAAAAAATATGAGTTACTAATTCTACATTAAATCTACAAATTTTACAGTACAGCGTCCTGACCTTCCCTCTTTTTTTCCCCCCAAATTTTCATGCATTACGATTCTGTCTTTAATGGCAACTCAAGCAAAAATGTCAAAGGAGCACCACACTTCCATATATTTGAGTTAATACAAAAAAAAGCTACACCAAAAGTAGGTAACGTGAAGAAAAACAAGTTTATTACCTCTCTGGCTTCCACTCTCTCTCTTTAGTCTATTACTAGAATCTTTATTTATATTCCTCTTCCACTTCTCTCTTTAGTCTAATACCCCTTCCTCTGTCTGTCTGTCTGTCTCTCTCTTCACCCACCCACCCAACCTTGTCTCTTGATCGATCTCTATGGAAGCAAAGCTTTGTGTGAGCCATGGTGGTGTTCAGACGAGGCCGACTGTTCGCCGCCCACGTAAACATGAGCCCAAGTCGAAAGCTTCAGCTCCGGCATTGGTGTCGGCGTTGTCGAATTCAGAGAAGAAACCTGCAGCAATAACGGAAAGATCGGCACCGTCGGCCGATACCACCACGTCGGAATACAGAGACAACTGGTTCGATCGGCTTGCCATTGATTGCCTGTCCCGAAACCTCCAGTCTATAACTGGTTTGTAATTCTAGACTATAGTTGTTTTATCCCAGAGTGTTTAAGTTCCTTGAGACAACGACTAGTAGCTCAGAAGAAGAAGACAAGAAGCAACAACCATAAAAGCAGAATATATGTATGGTCTGCAGAAAGAAAGATAGATAGAATCACAGGTAAGTAAGATAGGAAAAGTGTGTTAAGATGTCTGACATCTACATCTGGCAGGCAAAAGGAGTCCACAGAAGAAGGGTTATGACGGCTTGATAGAGGCATCGTGTGTGGTTGCACGCAACTATTGCCCTGGTGACCAACAGCGAATTGCCTCTCTTACTCTGGAGAAAACCTTCCATGAACCCTTTCTGGCAATCGTAAGTCTCTCTATCTCTCCCTCTCTCTCTCCGACTTGGGAATACTGAATAGTGAATAGTGCAGGAGGAGGAACTTTTGTGAGTTGTGACTTTTGTGGGTTGTGACAATATGATTCTAATGAAATTTCTTAAAGTATTTTATTTTGACGGTTGAGATCTACTGTAATTTATTAAAACTTAGAACCTTTAGATGAGAGGGTTGTGATAATATGATTCTCATGAAATTTCCTTAAAATATAAGCAGTTCATTATGAAATTAATTAGATACAACCATGTTGACTGTATTGTAGAATGTATTAATATTGGCCCCTTATACAAATGGATTCTTAAGTTGGTACATATGTATAGATACAACCATGTTACCTGTTCGCCCATTATCCTCTGTCATTCGACTAGTGTACAAGGGTAACGAAAATAAAGTACTTTAATACCATTTAACGATTATCTGTAATAATATGCATTGGAAATTGATTATTCAACATCATTCGTATTATCCTATTATACCTTATGGTTTGTTACCACAATAAAATGCATACTAATCAGGTATTTCTGGAGTCATCGTAATATTGATAGTGGAATACCTTCTTCTTCTTTTCTTGTCAACACACATTGAAAGGTGAGGAGTTTGCTACCACGGTCAAGACTCTCTAGAGAACTCTTTGCTGCCTTCACCACAGTGTTCTTCTCTTGGTTGGTTGGACCCTGTGAGGTATAAAGACTTCAATTTCCCTAGTTCAAAACAAATGTTTTTTCCCTATTGGGATAAAATGAAATATGCATAACACTAATTGTTCAAGGAAAATGCTCTTCGTGAAACAGGTGAAAGAGTCAGAATTCCAAGGAAAGATGGAAAAGAATGTGGTCTATATCAAGAAGTGCAGGTAATATCATGCTTACTTTTGTGAAAAAGGAAGCCTAAAACTCCATTTGGAACTATAGTTTTTGACAAAAAATATTTTTTTATCAAAAAATAGTTCCTAACATATTTTTTCCCAAAGGTTTTTTTTGAAAAGTAATAATCATATTTTTTTTGTAATTTTGAAATAAAATTTTTACTAAGAAAAAGATTGTAATATATTTCTTTTTTTATTAAAAACTTTAATTCCAAACGTAGTTCCAAATGAGACTTAAGGCTAAGGGTGTTGAGAACATGAAATATCATGTAGTTTCCAAGAATAAATGCAAATGAAAAATCATAATCCATGAACCAACAATGGGAAAAAAAAGGTTGGTGCCTACGATTTCCTTTAATAATGGGTAAAATTTACTTTAGGAATATACCTCAAGACGCACAATTTCAAAATGTCAAGATCTAAATTGTTGAATCAATAATATCCCAATAGTCAAATTTTAATTCTCTAGTGTCACACCCTGTCTTCACTGTTGAACCTTCTAAGAATCAATGCATGGAGAGGACATGAAGGATTTTGACTGCTAAAGTGTCGCGACAAAGGCACAAACCATGGAAAGATGGCTAAGGCGTTCTTGCAAAGTACACTGGACAACCTAAACTCGTTGCGTTGAGTCAGAGGGAAGCATTGTGCCACAATTGTGGTAGCATGCACTACTTAAGTAGTGTGCAGGTAGCAACCGTTGTGAAGAGCTAGCACAACATGATGTGGGTTGCATAAGTCAATAACCGTTACACGATAGAAGCGTAGAATGGCATTGAAGCTCATAGATTAAGCACAAGTCAGCTAGACGTTACGTGGGACGGGTGCAAGAGCAATGACATTACACCCAGGTGGCATGGGTAGCATGCAATGCATGCGTAGGTCAAGCGGCTATGATCTGAAGCTAAATGCATTGAAGCAATGTGACATGTTCAAAGTGAAGCACACTTGGTTAAAGCTCAACGCACAAGCGTTAAGGTGCTGGTGTTTATGTGTGGCATTAATGATTTGGGAGTTAAGGCTCCAAGAAGCAAGGGTGGTGCCTTGATGGTCTAGGCGTAGTGTCTAGACAATGTCCATATATACATGTGTATATGGGAAAAGAAAAAGCAAGTGAGTGTAGCTTCTTTTCTCTAACCATTGTAATCCTATTTGTGAGTAACAAAAAAAAAGGATGCTTCTCTAAACCTTGTCCTTTTCTCTATTGTGTAAATGAAAGCATTGTAAGATTGAACTGATCTTAGCTTGTGGCAACGATCAATGTCACATGAATGATTCTAGTGTGACGCTAAGAAAAATTTGTAGCATTTGGTTCCATTGTCGAGATACACTATATCATGGAAGGCAAGACCATTGAGACAAGGGTGAAGGATCTAAAAAACTAGATCAACAACAAATCTGATATTGCAAACCATCAGGAGATGGGGGAAATCGTGAATGGACTTTGAGAAGATGTCGTGTTGCTAAAGAAGGTGTTGGCTGGGGTGTGAACTTGGGCAAGTGTGAAACGTCATGTACTAGAACCTAAAGATTTCATAGGAGGGCACAACACAAAGGAATTAGAGAATTTTCTTTAAGACATTGAGCCATACTTTTAAGGCTACCCACACTCTAGTGTCAGAGAAAGTGCCCTTGGCCAGCATGTTCCTTGCTAGTGATACCAAGCTGTGGTGGTGTACTCACTATGTGAAAATCGACTCAAAGTAATCAAAGACATAGGAAGATTTGGTAAAGGAATTGCGTCAATAGTTCTTTTCTACCAACACTACATGGATGGTGCACGATGCATTACGCAAGTTGAAACAAATCGAGAGTGTGTGCAATTATGTGAAGGTGTTTCACTCATTGATACTGGAGATCAATGACATAGCTGAGGAAGATCAATTGTACAACTTCCACAGTGGTCTCCAGGATTGGGCGTAGGTGGAGCTCTGGTGTTAGGGCATCAAGGACCTCCAAGGTGCGTTAATGGTCATGGAAGCCTTGGTTGATTTCAAGGCGTCCTTTGCAATGGAGCATGACTCTAAACCCTTGAAGAAAGACATGGGAAAGGCCAAGGTCAAGATCAAAAGGACTGATATAGGAAGCACTCCAAGGAAAAGTGCAAGGCCACTAGCCTCGAACTTAGGCCGCTACATGTGCAAGGGTCCATATCGCATGTGTGATTGCCCCAAGAAAGGAAACTGTCCATGCTTATCAAGGACTAAAATGAAGAGGAAGTGAAGACAACAGAGTGCTGTGTAAATCCCTTCCAACTTAGTGCTCTATGTAATAAGGAGGAGAGTGCACTATTATGCGAAAGACTTATGTATGTGGACATCGTGTTGAAGAACCATCTTGTACAAGCTATGATTGACACAAATGTAGTCACAATTTTCTCTCTGATAGGGAAGTTAGGAACTTCTACCTTACGATGAGTAAGGTTGGGGGCAACAACATTAAAGCAGTAAACTCATTCGCTGGTAATGCCACTTGATGATTTTTGTGTCATCATTGACATCGAATTTATGCGGAAGACCAAGGTAGTGGTGATACCTGACCTAAGTGGGCTAACGATACATGATGTTTCCATGACTTCTTTTGTCAATATTTGCTAGAACAAGGAGGAGACCATGACACTCACGACACTACAGCTGCATGACAGCTGACGCAGAAGGGAGGAAACATATGTTGCTAGCTTGCGTGATGTGGCGGAAGGAAGTGACAGGACTTGCGTAGTTCCCATAAAGATCACAACGTTGCTGGACAAGTACCAGGACATGATGCCCAACACGCTTCCTACTTAGCTACCTCCTGAATGGGACGTGAATCATGTGTTTGAGTTGATCTTGAGAGTAGTCCCATCTGTGCAAACTCCATACCACATGTTGTCGGTATACTTGGAGGAGCTTAAACACCAACTTAAGCAATTGATGGATGGTGGATTATTACACCCAAGCAAAGCACCATACGGTGCTCTAGTACTATTCCAAAAGAAGAAAGATGGAACATTGTGGATGTGCATTGACTATTGTGCACTCAATAAGGTGAAAGTGAAAAATGAATACACGGTGCCTAATGTTGAGCTATTTGATCTCTTGGGAAAAACAAAGTTCTTCTCCAAAATGGACCTACACTCAGGTTATTACCAATTGTGTATAACTTCTGGTGATGAAGCTAAGACCACATGTGTTACTCGGTATAGGCTGTTCAAATTTACTGTAATGTCATTTGGGTTATCCATTGCATCGACAACCTTATGTAATCTCATGAATAATGACTTTTTTGAGTACATTGACGAGTTTGTAGTGGTGTACTTAGATGACATAGTCGTGTATAACAATTCCTTAGAGGAGCATGTTACTCACTTGCACAAGGCATTGAAAAAACTTCACGCCAACAAGCTTTACCTCAAACATGAGAAGTGTGAATTTTACCAACAGGAAATATGATTCCTTGATCATATTCTTGAGCAAGACAAAGTGAGAATGGATCCTAAGAAGGTCACGACAATCACAGAATAGGGGAGGCCAAACAAGGTTGCAGAGCTATGTTCATTCCTTGGCTTAGCAAATTACTATCGAAAATTCATCACGGGCTATTTAAAGATAGTTGTGACTCTAATGGAGCTCTTGAACAAAGACCAAGAGTGGACTTGGTCATAGTAATGCCAGGAGGCATTTGACACACTCAAAAGAACAGTGGTGGAAGAGCTAATTCTGAAGTTATCAAATTTCAAAAAGCCATTTCAAGTTTAGACTAATGCTTCAGATTTTACCATCGGAGGAGTGCTCGTACAAGAGGATAGACTCATTACTTTTGAGAGTAGAAAGTTCAATGACACGGAAAGATTTTACTCCATGCATGAAAAAAAGATGATCACAATAGTACATTGCTTAAAGGTGTGGAGACATTACTTGTTCGAAATAAGGTTTATCATTTACACTGACAATGTGGCAATGAGTTGTTTCCAAGGCAAAAAGAGATTGACACCGAAACAAGTTTGATGGCAAGACTACTTGACTGAGTTTGATTTCATCTTCCAATACAAAACAAGGAAGAAGAATTAAGTGGTTGATGCGTTAAGTTGCATTGGTGGCACGAGACATGATACAGGACAAGATGCAGAGTATGTAATAGCCACACTTAGCATTGTCATGGGAATTATGATCATGCACATCAAGGAGAAAACTATGTGAGATGTTGTATTAGTGTGACTCCGTAAACATGTCAAGGAGGATGATACAAAGTGCTTCTAGGTAAAGAAAGGCATCCTCTATCCTAAAGGTAGAAGAACCTCTGTGCCAAAAACAGGAAAGCTACGACAACTCCTGTTGAAAGAAACACAAGACTCGACGTGGGTAGGCCATCTAGGCCAAAAGCAAACCTTAGCACTCTTGAGTAGTAACTATTTTTGGCCATAGATGGACCAAGATGTAGAGTTCTAAGTAAAAACATGCTTGGTGTTGTCGATACGGGATTTTAGGGAAGTGCTTATGCATTTTTGCCTTGGCACTTCACTTGGCTCCCTTTGGTTGTATCCGACTCCTCCACTCTACAAATGTTGAAGTCAGTTTGATCGCCACTCTTGGTTCTCTTTCACTGGCCTTTGAGACACCTAGGGAGATATATTGTTGATGTGGGTTCAGCTACTGAGAATAGTGTCAGCACTACCTATGAGTGTCCGTGTCAATGAACTTCTTCTTCTTCTCCTTACGAAATAATATTAAAATATGTGGATTAATAAAGTGTAGCAAATGGTTCAAAATGAATTAAAAATTAATATGAAATAAAAGTGAGAATACTTACCTGAGGAGTTTTATCTCCTCGGTTGTAATTAAATATAAATGCCTAGTTACAACACAATAAAAATGAAATGCAATATGTAGAAAAATACTAAAAGAAAAACCTCCTTTTTAGTTCGTGGACTATATACATGAAATGCAATACGTCAATGTCAAAGACGATAGATGACTCATGCTCTCTCCTTCCTCTCTTTTCACTCACTCAATTTTCATAACCTATCTCTGATAAACTCTGGAAATTCCTCTCCACACTCTCAAAATTCAATATATGTCCCCCCCACCCTCAATTTGGTCTCATTCTTGTCTCGTTAAATACATCCCTCAAAATCCCTATCCTCCCAAAGGTTAGAGTACCCACACTTATACAGAGTCATGGGAGGATCAAAATAGATAAAAAGATGCAAAATTGACAAGATTATACAACTGTAACAAAGAGTTTCCAATTCTAGAATATTAAACATAGGAATCATAGCGTTCTACTTAGAACGCATGAAAGCTAGCATTCAACAACCTCCAAATGCCTAGCTACACTAATTAGGAAATATTTCTCCAAATAATTAGTAATAAAGTACGATCAAACGCTAATTAATGTCATGCACGATCAAAGGAATCTTCCTAAAATGGAAATAATTTGAATTCAAATTATTCCAAAAAAGAAAAGAAAGAATAGGCCAAGATCCAACTATTAGGTGTAATACGTAGTAAATGTTGTGTCTAACTTAAGACGTAGAAACCCAATGTCTTACACACCTAGGCTCAAAATTTATCAAATTTAGGTTCCAAGTCAAATGTGGTCAAACAAGTCATTTAATAGGTTGATAAAGACCATTAAATAAAGCATGTGGAATCATTCATAAAAAAATAAATTTAATTCGAATCCAAAAAAAGAAAGTTGGACTGATTCAGGAAGGGAAGTGACTTAGACATGTTAAATACTAGATTGACGTTCAACGTAAAACGTTGAGTTTGCAGCATTCAACATAGAACATTGTTACTACTATGTCTAACATTGGACATTGTTTTTCATACGTTTTACATCTTGGATTGGCAAAAGAGCATTAATGGAGTCCTTAAGCTGAGAGAAAGGCCTCTAAGGATGAATGAAGCATGCTATGGTGTGATGAAACTTAATAATAATATAGGAGTGTAAAAACAGGATATCTATAGATTACCCCTCCTTGAATGTGGTTTCGGAATGAAACTGGCTTCAAAGCATTATGATATTCCTATGTGGCACTATCTAGGGGGTTTGCTGATTTAAAAGAAGGAGAAGATCCAACACTTAAGTGTGAATCTAAGCTTCCAGCAAGCTAGAAAGGGGAAAGGAGATCCAACATCTAGATATAAGACTAGGTTGTCCCCAGGCTATAGGAGAAATAAAGTGATTGAGTTGAATAAAACAACCAACACTCGAGAAGTATACTAGATCAAACATCTAACACTAGAAAAAATGAACCAGATTAAACATCCAACACTCAAAAATGGGAGGACCAACACTTAGATATGAGACTAAATTCTTTTTATCAAGTTGGATAAGAAAATGTGGGATCAAGCTAATTAAGACATCTAATACTCGAAAATCGAGATGGATAAGGGAACCAACATTCGAGAAATTGAGCTAAATTAAGCATCTAACATTTAAAACCTAGATATAAGACTAAATGTTGCCACCAGGAAAACAGACACGACCTTAGGGATTGCCTTAAAAGGTCAAAATGAAGGGATTTAGCCTCAAAGATCGCCTGGAGTCAAAGATAAAGAACTTGGCCTCAAGGATTGCCTAAGAGGATCAAAATAAGAACACAACCTAAATGATTGTCTAAGCGAGTTAAAATAAAGGACACAACTTTAGGGATTGTCTGAGGGAGTTAATATAAGGGACACAACCTTAGAGATTGCCTAAGGAGGTCCAAATAAAAGACACAACTTTAGAGATTGTCTAAGAGAGTCAAAAAGGACATAGTCTCAGGGATTGCCCAAGGGGGTTAGAATAGAAGACTTGAGACAACAGGCATTGGGCGAGAAAGTCTAAGGAAGATTAAAGAGATTTGAGATACCAACTCCGCCAATCACTCTTGATGTAATGTAATGTGCGTTACATGGATGTGTGCTAACGGAAGTGCAAGGGAGATGGTCTTAACATGCAATGCATGACCTTAAATAGTGAGGTCTCTCCATCATCACTTGCTTTGATTTATATATTAGGATGACTCAAAAATTTGTCTCACTATTTAGAGCAGATTGAAACATGAATGGATGCACTTTAATTTATATACCTATGTATTTATATGACAAATGTATATAGTTGTAATGGTACAAAATACAGTATACAATATGATGCTAGAATGTTCTAGGTAATTCCTTTATGGCCCCTCAAGCTCGATGAAAGTTGTTTTAGTCAAACCTTGGACCTTAGCTGATGGAACTGGTCTTTGGGTTGATTCTTTGTGAAGAATATGTTGGCGGATTGAGATTCAGTTGGAATATAATTTGCTTGAAGTGCTCCTCAGTTTATAAGCTTTCGTATGAAATGAAGATCTATCTCAATGTGACGAGATCGAGAGTGAAACATGGAGTTGTGAGCGAGTGATAGGGCCAAATTGTTATCACAAAGTAAGAGAGGAGGCAAATGAAGAGGAATGCAAAGCTCTTGGAGTAAGTGGTAAAGCCATTTGAGGTCAACAACGGTTGAAGTCAAGGCTCTATACTCGGACTCGGTACATGAATGAGATATCATTTAGTGCTTTTTGGCAATCCATGAAATGAGATTGTCACCAAAATAAATGTAGGTATTGGTGGTGGAGTGGCTAGTGTCTAGGCCACAAACCTAGTTGACATTAGCGAATGCCACCGGAGAAAGTTTCTTGGAGGGGTGAAAGAGAAGTCCCATGTGGATGGTACCTTTAACATATCAGAGGAATCTCTTTATTGTAGTGAGATAAGCTATTTTTGGTGATTTAACAAATTGAGATATGCAATTCATTGCGTAAGAGATTCAAGCCTAAAGAGAGTTAAGTATTGTAAGCCTCCTATAATGCTTTGAAAAATGGTGCGATCCTTGAGTGGTTCACCATCAGTGATCGATTGGTGAGATCTTGGACTAAAAGGAGTGGTGCAAGTAGAGTAGTTAGCCATTCCAAAATGATTAAGAAGATCTACAACATACCGTGTTTGAGAGAATTGGATGTCATTATTAATGAAAGAAACTTCCATGCCCAAAAAGAAGCCAAGCTTGCCAAGATCTCTACAATCGAAAGCTCGACAAAGAGATGCAACAAACACATTAATAGTGACTAGATGATCACCAGTGACTATGATATCATCAACATAAACTAAAATAGCCAAGACATGACTAGGGGTGTGCTTGATGAAGAGTGATGGATCTACCAAGCTTATGTGGAAATCATTCTCTAATAGAAAGATTTGTAATTGGGGGAGTGCTTTAATCCATAAAGAGTTTTAGCAAACATGACCTGATCTCGTGGAATCAATGAAGCCAAGTGGTTGTCACATGTAAATGTCTTCTGTTCGAAAGCCGTAAAGAAAGGCATTCTTGATGTTGAGTTGCCAGAGGTGTCAGTTGTGTGTAGTTACTAATGACAATATTGTCAAGATGGTTGTATGGCAAACCATAGGACTATGTGTTTAATCATAATCAATGCCTGGCTGCTAGTGATAGTCCTTGGCAACCAGTCGTGCTTTATTCCACTCAACTTGGCCGTCAGTGTGGCATTTCACACGGTAAACCCATCGAGAACCCACCACATTCTGTGAGAGTGAAGGTGGTACAAGAGACCAAGTATCATTTTGCACTAGAGCAATGTATTCCTCTTCCATTGCTTTTCGCCAATGTTGGTGCTATTTTGCTTCAGTGTAGCTTGTAGGTTCTTGTAAAAGAGGGTTAGCAAATTCAACAACTAGGGCATGAGGAAGTGGGTAGGGACTGATAGTACAGAGAAGATCAAAGAGATGACAAAAATGATGGGGAGGAGTAGTTTAAGTAGAAGTGTTAGAGGAAATAGGAGAAGAAGAAGAAGACAACGCTAGAGTGGGAGATGTGGTGACAATAGGGTTTTTTGTTAGAGGAAGAAGAAGAAGAAGAAGACAATGGGTTATTATTATCTGGAGGAGTGGAGAGAGGACATGTGGTGGAAAGAGGAAAAAATGAGTTGGTAGTGGGTGAAAAAGTGGTTTCTAGTGTGATTGTTAATGGTTGCAGATGGAGGGTGTAGAAATGAGATGATGGGCCTGTTTAACTGGTTTGAGTAATGGCAGGAGTAGGTGGGAATCTTGTGAAAAAGTTTTTATCAAATATAACATGATGAGAAACATAAAATTGACGTGTAATGAGATTAAAGCATCTATAGCCTTTGTGGTTGGGCTCATAACGTAAAAAGATGCATGGTACTGAATGCGCCTACAGTTTGTATCGAGTGAATGGAGGTTAAAAAAGGAAAGCAAATGCAGTCAAAGGTTCGTAGGTTATAATATTGTGGTTTGTGATGACAAAGTAATTCAAATGGGGTTGTGTTATGGATGGTGGGTGTAGGTAATCGATTGATTACAATCACCGTAATTACGAAGGCATCAAGTCAAAGTGTTGGGAATTTGGACTATAAAAGCAAACAACGACCAATGGATGTTACATGATGATTTTTGTGCTTGCTCGACAAGCCCATTCTATTAGGCAATATATAGGCATGAAAACCTATGTGATATGCCATGATCTTGTAAGTATGAAGAGAAAGCTTTACCAATAAATTCTCCACCACCTTTTATTTGAATGGTTTTAATTTTTGTTGAGAGAAATTTTCAACTTGTTTATTAAAAATACAGAAGATTTGAAAGACATTGAACTTTCGAAACAAAGGAAAGAGCCATGTGTATTGAGAGTAATCATCAACTATACCAAGATAGAATTTGTGACCAAATGTAGCTAGGATAGGAGAGGTGTAAGGATCTTTAAGCTTCACTAGAGGGGGAGTGAATAGTGATTTAGTGAATAATCAATAAATTTTAGAGTTTGTCTATCAATTTACAATATTTCAAGTAATTTGAATATAACTAGGAAATTAATATTATGTTAAAGCATACAAAGAAAGGGATGAGAGACAATGAATATGCACAAGTAGATTTATAGTGGTTCAGCCTCCCCGACTTAGTCCACTCCTCGAGAATTTCACTAACCTGATCTTGTTCCGGACCAAGATCGTGTCGTACACTCTTGACGAATCCTCGCCAAGCTCCGCAAAAACCGCGACTTCCTTCTCTCAATCCGAAGAAGAACCTTTACACTTGGATTTTATAACTCTTTTTCTATAATCTCCCAAACTCAATTTGGCTAAGTGAATGGATGAAAATGGAGCTCTCTTGCCTTGGGAGTTTTTCTAATAGAGTAGGAGTGAATGCTTGGAAATAGTGATGTGTGAAGCTCTATTCTTGGTGTATGAAGTATTGATCCTCTTATAGGTGAAGAATGGGGGCCTATTTATAGGAAAACATGGGTATAAGAATGTGTCTAACATCCCTCTAATGTTCAACAATGGCTACTGGTTCGGTATGCCGAAATCAAAACGGTCAACCGAAATGTGCAACGGTCGAGCATTTCGGTATATCGAAAATAATTCGGTATGTTGAAAACCTCTGATTCGGTATGTCGGAGAATTTCAGTATGTCGTTCTAGGTTTATTTTCTGATTTTTCTAATCTGTATATATTTCGGTATACCGAGGAAATTCGGTATACCGAAAATAACCTTAGTCCTATAATGAATGTTTTTCAATGAATGGTTGGTTTTGGGGCTAAGGGAATTTTCCTATGGCTCAATGTGGATATTTGGGAGATTAATACAAGTTCCTAGGTACACGCATAAATAGAAAATTACATCAAAATAATTACAAATATTATTTAATTTTTCTTCTCCTTTTCCTTCATCTTGAATTCTTCT
>JAMKQA010043530.1:0-20166 GCA_024699735.1 Posidonia australis | reverse complement strand
ACATGCATCTTTGCATCTTGTTTGCTTTCTGCCTTTTTGTGTTTTCTTGGTTTTCCTCGTCTTTCCATTAAAAGACTAGGTGGCGACTCCTTTCCTTATCCTTTTTGTCTTCCCTTGGTGTTTCTGGGTCTTCTCTCTTCCTCCAGATTCATCATTTTCGCCGTGACCGTATCGGATCTCCTCGTGTGTTTTCGCACACCAGAGTAGGTGGAGAACCGTACCAAGGGTTCCATCAACATGGCCACACTGTCTAACTGGCAACTAGTTGTGTTGCCTGTTACAATGGTAACATCTTAGTCTTTTTGCGTTCTACCGGTTATCTTTTATATTAAATCCATAGAAACTCCTTAAAAGTCCAAAAAAAAACTCTGAAATCACATGAAATCATAAAAGCACCTTCTTTAAGCATAGAGCACACAAATCTACCACTAATTTGAGTAAGATGAGAGCGTTAACTTTGCTACAGCTAGCGACTCACACCAAAAACGTTCTAGGGACTCATGTTTGCCACCAGCTTGATGGGATTAACTCTGCCACAACTAACAACATTTAACCTAGTGAAATCAAGAATGTCTTTAAGAAAAATCATGAAACTTTTGGAAAATAAGTCAAAGATACTCAATCCTGTGATCTAGGACGCTTCGAAGGTTACTATCCTAGACGAATCTGGGAAATGCAAAAATGAGATATTTACAGTCTTACTTATTTAGATTATACTTCTACATACCATTGAGCATTGCACACACATACATTGGTTTTCAATTCACATATGTTAGGACAATGATGTATACTACATTGCATTCTTTTGACTAGGTGTAATGGCCTAGTGTATATCCTTAATGGATTGTACCAACGCCATTTCTATGTGCAAGTGCCTTGGTACAAAACCTATATAGCGTGACTGAGCATTAGGTTGCATCATTTTCCGCCATTCATGCTTCATTCCCATTTAGCATAACATCAAACATGCATCTTAGACATAAGCAAGCACACACATGCGAGCGATTAGCCAAGAAAGATCGACTCGTCGAACATGTAGAGGTACCTAACACCTTCCCCACATGTAACAAGAGTCCTTGTCCTTTCTCTAGCATGCAGTGACCTATGTGTCACATCCCTAAGGTATAGAGCATCACATTTGCATTTGCATTGCTTTTTCACATTCTCCTACAATCAATTTTCCTCATCTTCCCATTAAATAGACTAAGTAGTGACTCTCTTTTTGCTTTTTCGTACATCAACTTTCGACATGAGTTTTCATCATGAGTTTGTTTGGTCTCGTTCGCCTATCCGTTCGTGCCATGCATGGAGTAGTCATTGGCATTGTCACACCATCGTAGCACTCAAAAGGACAGAACCGAACCTGTAATCAAAACTATAGTAGGTAGTTAGTAGTCTCTTGATAGCATTTTTTTCATAAGAACGGAGGAATCAAATAGTTGACTTACGTCCTCCAGGCATAGCAAATCTAGTAGATGTTTGTATGCCTCATAGCTAAATACACTAGAGGCAACCTAGCAGTCGGGCTCACACCACTAGTGTGGCAAGGGTAGTAGCTCAAGATGCAAGAGATAGAAGTAATGTCCTTGATCTATATGCTCCATTAACTAATACTACCAAACAACAAACCAAGAAGTTAGTGCATCGTTCAGGAAAACATAATTCAAAATGCACAAATAAGACAAGAGACTCACCATGAGGGCACATGCCCACATAGGACCGGTAGTTCTTCTGAACAACCACGTCAAGTCCATATACCAGGTGGGCATAGCTAGCACCACCCTAATAATAATGATCGTGCCAATCAAGGTTTGCCAAATAGTTTTGCAAGTCAGCAAGCACACAGTAACCAAATGAATCACAAAAAAACTATTAAATAAGCACCAATAGAAAATGTTGCAACACCATCTTTGCATCTGTCAAACCTGGAGCTAGATCTGGCTAGAATTGGTCCCAATACCTCAACCACACCAAAGTGAAGCTATACGTTGTCCTCTTGGTTGTGGGAGGCTCTTTACCCTGCAACTCGAGCACCTGAAAGCTTCCCTATGATTGACTCTCCACCAAAGTGTAGTCTAGATAACAAAGCCCAATGATCTAGCAATACTGTCAGCTCTCCAAACGGGAAGATGAAAGTATATGTCTCGTGCCTTCACCTCTCTACCAATGCATAGAAGAACTAATAGTGGTCGTGTATGGCTGAAATCTACAACAAGCCGCCTAACAGGGTGTAGTCAAGAAGGAACTCCCACTACAAGACTAGTAGATGCTCAAAATGCTCACCCACTTGACAGAAAAACAACAAACATAGTCAAAAAGAGTGGCTTATCTCAAGTCATGCACGGCTTAACAAACAAAAAAGAGACTTGCCTGGAAGTTTGCCCCTCACTAATGTGGTCAAGATCTAGTAATCAATCATCAAAGTTGTCGATCTCCTGCATTTTCAAAACGTTTCAATTGAGATATTCATCTTCGCTAAAGCACTGATTTATCCAGGTAAGGTGAGAGTTTACCTCCTCAAGAACTGCAATCACAAAGAGAGTTGGAAGTGCCCTTCAACAATCAAGAGCCAACGGAACCCTGGTTGAGGGTCCATGAGTTAGAAATACCTTGGCTCGGTGCCCAGGAGCCCATGCCACTAAACTATGAACCAAACTACAAGCAAGAAAAGAAAAAAAATCAGATCACAGTGTAAAGGCAAAACACAAGCAATGCAATCATAGAATAGACACAGTGAGGTAGGCAGGAATTTTATACATTTTGCAAATAAAGTTTTGCCAAATAATAGCTCATTTATTAGCACTTTACAAGCAAATTTTTATACTACAGATGGCCAACCAAAATTGGAGCACAATAGGAACAAACACAAAAAATGAGAAAGAAAAAATACCGTTGCATGCCTACAGCCCTCTTCTGGCCGTTCAGTATTGTCTTGTGACTGCCCCAACCTAACCGACAAACCCAACCAGTGACCACTACCCCATGGTTCACTAGCAATGCACTAACTAGCCCAACAGCCCCAACCCGACTGATCTAACTCAATAGCTCTCTGACACCAACAGCTTTAGCCACCCTAGCACCCAATGGCTGTTGGCATAGTACGACCCACGGCCGCCACAGGCCATTCACAGTAAAGCAAAAACAAAAACACAAAAAAACAACAATGGAGGCAAATGGCAAGCCAACATTGCGGAAAAAAAAACACAGATGAGGAAGAGAGACAGCGTACCATCGAGAAGAGCTCGTCGGAGAGCCACTCGTAGCCGCAGACAATGGCAGCGTTTGTTTAGGAGCCGCTCTCTGCTCCCAAAACTCAAGAGCGGCTACTGTAGCAGGAATCGGCGAGCTCTTCGCAAGAGCTATCCCCAGCCGCTCCTCAAATCCTGCGTTCTCCACAGTGTTTTGCAGCTCCACTCCTCTCCCGCATCGTTCTCCGCACTCGATTGTTTGTTTAAGGAAACCATTTGATTATGGGAGCTGCAGAGCTAGGAGCGGGTGGAGTCGCACCCAAACGCTACCAATGTCACCACCACTACTAGACACCATCCTCTTGGACTGTTGCCTGCCTTCGCCGCCTCCCTTTGCTAGAGCCTCCCCTAGCCTCCATCAGTCCTCGATCGTCGGTGTGAGCAAGGAGAGAGGAAGAGAATTTTGTAGTCAAATGAAGAGGAGAAAGAGAAGAAGAATACGAAGAGATGTAGGGGTGTTAAGGCATTTAAAAGAAAAATGACAAAGAAATGGGGAAAAATTTTCCTCTTCGCCCCTTTTGATTAAGATGAAGCAGAAATATTGATTCATGCAGCATAGGAACTAGAATGTAGCAGTTGTAAACGCCATCCAATAGGGGCCCACTAGATAGTTTGAAGATCTCCATCATTCCGAGACAAAGTTTTTGCACCAAGGGTAGAACTATGTCTAAGGACTAAAGTGCAAAATATCTAGAAAATTTACAGTCAAGTCTCTCACATCCGTAGATTCTGTCAATGCATCCCTATCTCCGAAATCTACCACTTAGTCCCACAAGGATCGATAATACTACCAGGAAACCCTTCAAAGTGGCATAATTGCAAGTTAATTCGACACTTTTGTATAGTTTGTACATAAGTCCTCTAACTTTTGCAAAATGGCAAAGAATGCATCAAATATGGGACAAAGCTTCAACAACATCTCCCAAAATTGCAGAAATATTACCTCAACATTCAGTAATGCCACGAATGCTCCAGAATAGTTTACGGGTAATAGCCTTGGAAAATTACAGTTATGCCCATACTTTCTCGTAGAACTACAAAATGTCCCAGCAAGTGCTCTACGCTACTTTGGATATCCCCACAGCCTTGCAGTAGAATGCTCAATTAGCCAAAAAGTGAAGCACAATATCCCCATTCCCAACAATTACAAGACATGCAAATTGGCACAAGCGTAAACATGTAGAAGCATTTGGCACAATTGTAGTACACTACTCAAGGATGCAGTATACCTTGATTGAGTAGAATCACTGCTAGCCCTTTGATATCAAATTGTGACAATGAGCCTGATGTTTGCCATAGAACCGCAGGCAACACCCAGCTAGCAAGAGCCTTTTCATGGGCAACAACAAAGCATCCTCAACATTGGGTAATTGCACTATGCCATTCACAAGATCAAGACCGAAGCACACAGCTTGGTAGCAATAGTTGGGCACTAGCGTGGAACCAAGTAGCAGAATATCTTAGCTTTTGCCTGACATCGTCGATAGCTTTGCAACATTAGTGTTGGAGTAGAAACTTGTCTGGTAGGCCATTGTCGCATCGTTGCTTCTCCATTCCTGTCCTTGCTTATTTCTGGATCTTCATTCCGGATAGACGAAATCCAACGTCCCTCATTTGTGACTTTGCACTAGTTGGATGAAGTATCTACCTATTTCTATATCTCTACTTCAGATGGACTAAATCCAACTTCCCACCTTTGCAATTTCGCTCCAGTCAAACAAAGTATCTGCTAGTTTCTAGATCTTTGCTTCGGATGGACTGAATCTAGCTTCCCACCTTTGCGACTTTGCTCCGGTTGGATGAAGTATCTACTTGTTTCTGGATCTCCACTCTAGATGGACGGAATCCAACTTCCCTCCTTTCAACATTGCTTCCATCAGATGAAGTCTCTACTTGTTTCTTGAACTTTGCTCTGGATAGATAGAATCCAATTTTCCCCTTTTGCGACATTGCTTTAGTCAAACGAAGTCCCTACTTGTTTTTGGATCTCTACTTTGGACAGACAAAATCTAGTTTGTCTCCTTGACGACTTCGCTCTTGTCAAACAATGTCTCTGCTTTTTTATGGATCTCTGCTCCAAACGAACAAAATATAGTTTTCCCTTTTTGCAACTTCACTTTGGTTGGACAAAGTCCTTGCTTATTTTTGGATCTCTGCTCTAGACAGATGGAATTCAATTTGCTCATTTTTGTCACTTTGCTCTAGTTAGATGAAGTCCCTACTTACTTCTGGATCTCTACTACAGATAAACAAAGTCACGTTTGTCTCCTTTGCGACTTCGCTCTAGTCAGATGAAGCTCTGCTTGTTTTTGGATCTCCATTCTGAATGGACGAAATCTAGTTCCTCTCCATTGTGACTTCTCTCTAGTCAGACAACTCCTTGCTTGTTTTTCAATCTCCTCTTTGGACAAATGAAGTCCAGTTTGTCTCCTTTGCAACTTTGCTCTAGTCGGATGAAGTCCTTGTTTGTTGTTAGATCTTTGCTTTGGATGAATGGAATCTAGTTTGCTCCTTTGCAACTTCTCTCTAGTCATACATAGTCCTTGCTTTTTTCTAGATCTCTGCTTTCGATGGATAGAATCTAGTTTGCCTCTTTATAACTTTGCTCGAGTCAGAAAAAGTGTGTACTTGTTTCTAGATCTTCACTCCGAACAGATGAAATCTAGTTTTCCCATTTTACGACTTCACTCCAGTCGAACGAAGTCCTTGCTTGTTGTGACCATGCCGGTGGAACCCTGCACGGCTCTCCTCTACCGGGTGCGTGGAAGCACTCGAGGAGTTCCGATACAGTCACGGCGAAGCTGGTGAATCCAGAGAAGAAGGCTAGACTCAGAAACACCAAGGAGAGATGAGAAAGGATAAGGAAAGGAGTCGCCACCTAGTCTTTTACTGGAAAGACGAGGAAAACCAAACACACAAGAAAACCAAGAAGCAAACAAAATGCAGAAAACGTGTTTGCTTCAGTGCCTAATAGATATAATGCACAAATGAATGCAAGCCAGAGAAAGGGTAAAGATTCTAGTTACGCATGGGGAAGGGGTTAGGCACCCCCATGCGCCCGAGAAAACTCGGTCTTCCTAGGTTTCCTACTTGTCAATGGTCTATTAAATGTGTGCTTGCTTATTCTAAATCCTCATGCTAAAGATGACTTGAAAACATGCCAAATCAAAGAGAAGAAATGAATAAAAGAGAAAAAGTTAATCTGAGGGTCAAATGTAGGCATTGAGAATGCTGCATTACTGTACGCCCATGGGCAATGAGGAAAATCGAGAAATTCTTGGAAGAAAATGCGAAATATGAAAAGATGCGGCAAAATATGCAAAATGCCAGTGAGAGTGTAATGAATGTGAATTCTAGGGCCCTTTGTACAAAAAAAAACCCAAATTCTGAATGAAAACAGAAATTTTGAAGCCAAATCACCAAAACTACTTAGAAAAACACTTCTCATGCAATTCTGGAAAAATCTGGGGTCGGGTGTGCAAAACTTTGCATTCCTAGTCAAATTGAAGGTTTCTAGGGGTTAAAATGTAATTCTACCACTAAAACATGCATTTAAAGCAATTCAGCAGAAATTCAGGGTAAAATATGCAAGAAAAAGGATCCATGAAAGTTTCGAGGCAATTCAGTAAATTTACCCTAGAAAACATGCATTCAGTGTGGAAATAGTAAAGTTTAAGGGCTAAAATGCAATTTACCCAGAAAATCTATGAACCAGAGGAGTTTTCAGGGGCTAAAATGCCAATTAACCAAAGAAATATGCATTTAGAAATGTTTAGAGGCTAAAATGAAATTTAATCAGTGAAATATGCATTCAGAATGATTTTCAGAGAACTTAGGGGTTTAAATCCAATTTGCAAGCCTGGAAAACTTTATTATGGAACAAGAGGGGGCATATTGTAATATTTTCAGTTAAAACTTTATTTAAATGATTTTTTTAAAAATGATCAAGGACCTACGTGCAAGAGAAGGACCTGTTTGTAATAAAAAAAAGGATCTAAATGTAACAAATCAAAAAGTAAAAGAAGTTTATTAAAAGAAAAATATTTTTTCATTTTTTAAAAGAAAAGAAGATCGACGGCCGTCGACGACAGAGCTCCACTGTCGACGACCGCCAGAGGGGCTACTGGAGCCTCTCTCATGGTCTGATCTGAGATCAAACCCCATGGGAAGCAAGAAGAGAAGGAGGGGAGAAGATCCAACGGATTGGATTGAGAATCCAATGACGGGAGTAGGCCTCCCACCTCCCTCACCGTCGAGGCACTCCAGCAACGGCGTCGGGGAAAAAGAGAGCTCTAAAGGCTACGGTGTGGCGATCCATGGGTCCAGAAGGCTTCGAAATGTCGAGTGGAGCATCTTCTCTCCTCCAGGGACTCATGTGATGGATGGTGACGCAAGGGGGGCTCTGACTATTGTCGACATCTTCTTCTCAGGCGAGCAAGGTCGCAGGCGTGTTCCAAAGGTCGTGGCTCAACTCTAGAGGCTCTGATGTGCTTAGGGGGTACTGTGGAAGCTTGGAGGCTCGAAGGGTCTCGAAATTGCTAGAGGCACACGCTCAGAGGCTGGCTTCAGTCGTCTTCTCTAGTGACGGTGGGCACGACTCCGGCGTGTTGCTCCCAATGGCTTGTAGGAGGATCGACGGGGCACCCAGAGCATTGAAGAAGCTTGAGGAGCACAGGGGGAGGAAGACCTATTGTTTTGGGGCACGATCTGAATAGCAGATCCATCCCCCCACCTAGGTCATCAGAAAACGTCGACGACGAGGCTAAAACTCTGATTCCAGCCAGAGAAAGCCTCTGGCATGTCTGGAATCACTCAGGAAAGATGAAGGGAGACCTATGAAACCGTTTTTGACATGAATTGAAGTCAAAGAAGGGCGTACCTAGTCTGGCAGTGTGGTGAATGGTCGGAGCTTGCCGGAGGCCGCCGAAGCATGCCGGAGATGGCTGGAACCTCTGATTTCTCACCTCCACGAGCTTCCTCTCTCTTCCAGGAACTCTCTAGTAGCTTTGGTTGGGAGGAAGAAGGCTTGGGGAGCTTTCCTCTCTCAATTTTTGCAAAAATGCCAAAAGTCCCAAAAAAGTCCATTTCTACTTGCAAAAGGGGCTATTTATAGGCTTGGCTGGTTGTTATTGCTGGAGTGGAAGTAGTTATGTTTGTTGGAGAGAGGTGGGAAGTAGTTATGTTTGTTGGAGAGAAGTAGGAAGTAGTTGTGTTTGTTGGAGAGAAATGGGAAGTAGTTATGTTTGTTAGATTAGTTAGGATGTAGTGGAAGTTAGTTAGGTGGTTGAGGTTTGAATTTAGGGTTTGGGGTTTAACTTAGGATTTGACCTAGGTTCAAGGTTTTGTTTTGTATTTAGGTTTTTTTAGAGTCCAGTTAGGGTTTTGTAAGGTGCGCCTAAGTGAGGAGTGGCTGTTGGGTTTGGCCCATTTGCAAGCATATTGGGGTGTCTACACTTGTGGATCTCTAATCTAGACAAACGGAGTCTAATTTTGTCCCTTCTATGATTTCACTCCATTCGGATGAAAGTCTTTACTTCCTTTTGGATCTCTGCTTCGAATAGACAGAGTCTAATTTGAGGGCTCTGAACGGATGGAGTCTAGTTTATCTCCTTTGCGACTTCACTCCAATCAGACGAAGTTTCTACTTTCTTTCAGATCTCCACTCCTGACGGATGGAATCTAGTTTGCCTTTTTGCAACTTTGCTCTGATCGTACAAAGCCTTTGCTTGTTTCTAGATCTCTGCTTTGGATGGATAGAATCTACCTTTCCCATTTTTCAACTTCGCTCCATTCGAAAAAAGTCCATACTTGTGGATCTCCACTCCAGACAAACGGAGTCCAGTTTGATCCCTTCTACTACTTCACTTTAGTTGAACGAAGTCTCTGCTTCCTTCTAGATCTCCACTCTGAATGACTAGAGTCTAGTTTGTCTTCTTTACGACTTCGCTCTAGTCGAATCAAGTATCTACTTTCTTTGCTCCCTTTTCTCTTTAGGTTGGTAACCTAAACCACTCGAAAGACAATCGTCAATTGTCCTTGCTTTCAACTTGGCAAGTCTGATGACTTCTCATGCCCCTGTTCTCTTTGGGTTGGTAACCCAAACTACCTAGACGACAATAGTCAATTGTCCTTGCTTTCCAATTGGTAGGCCTGATGACTTGTCATGCCCCTTCTTTCTCTTAGGCCTGATGACCCAAACTACCAAAATGACAACCATCAATTGTTCTTGCTTTTTGTTTGGTAGGTTTGATGACTTGTCATGCCCCTTAATTTTCTTTGGGTTGGTATCCTAAACTATCCAGATAAAATCCGTCAACTATGTCTATCCAATCTGCAAGTCTAATATCTTATCATGCTCGCTTTTCTCTTTGGACTAGTAACCCAAACTACCCGAATGACAACCATCATTTGTCCTTGCTTTCCACTTGGTAGGCCTAATGACTTATCATGCCCCTTCTTTCTCTTTAGGCTGGTATCCCAAACTACTCAGATGACATCCATCAACTATCTCTACCCAATTGACAAGTCTGATATCTTATGATGCTACCTTTTCTCTTTGGGCTGGTAACCTAAACGACCTGGATGACAACTATTAATTGTCCTTGTTTCTTGCTTGGCAAGCTTGATTACTTGTCTTGCCCCTTCCTTCTCTTTGGGTTGGTATCCCAAACTACCTAGATGATACCAGTCAATTGTCTCTACTTGGTCAACATGTCCGATATCTTGCCATGCATCCTTTTTTTATTTGTACTGGTAACCCAAACTACATAGACAACAATCGTTAATTATTCTTAATTTCTACTTTGTAGGCTTGATGACTTGTCATGCCTCTTCTTTCTCTTTGGGCTGGTATCCCAAACTATCTAGATGACATCCATCAACTATCACAGCCTAATCGACAAGGTTGATGTCTTCCCATGACGTCCTTTTGTCTTTGGACTAATAACCCTAACTATTTGACTAATGCGTCCGACAACTTATCATGCCCCTCCTTGTGCATGCTTGATGACTTGTCATGCCCCTCTCGTCGAGATGACCAACCATCGACTAGGCACCAAGCATTGCATTATTATCTAGTATCTGCATCAGCATCTAGCATCATCACATCTTCCAATGTTGCATCGTCATCAATGCCTAGCATGTGCTTTCATCCAAATCAGTCTTATCGCATCAGCATTGCATAGAACCACACATATCTCAAGCATATCTCATCACACCAACATGTTTTTGTACGTGCACTTGCATCTTGGTAGCAAATCACGACTTTTGATGGATCCGTCGGATAAGTGATTCATCGCCAATAGCAGTTTTTGCTCTCCTATAGAAATAGGTGAGGTGTCTTGTCAACACTGAGAGTCAACCTCGATTACCCTTAACCTCGCTCAAGGAGGGCCATCTATAGACACCTGGTTTTGTAGATGCTTACTAGTAGATTCCTCCGAAAGGGACATTTTGGTCGCAGCATGCTCAATCGCTTTCCCTGAAACCTACCAAATCTCATAAGTCTATCTAACCCTAAGCCTTCACCACATCATAGCCTAGAACCCTTGCTTGGCCCAAATGATTCAAGGAGCAGGCCCAAAATCTAGTAACAGGCCCAGTAATGGGCCTAGCATGATTCCACAATGCAACCAATATGCGTACTTCACCAGCGGTACCACTAAGCATAACTATTCTGCATAGGTATCTAGCTAGAGTTGCTGGCAAACTACCTTGTATCTGATTAATTCTGACAAGAGGATCCAATGGACATTCTACGTGATGGATCACTTAATTCTTCAATACAATTGGCTTATACAGATCTAAGCATGCACCATAATCTCATGGGATCATCATAACCCTATCCCAACACCAAAATACCAATCTAACCCCCTTAAATCAATCCAAGCCTTTCTTTCTAAGGTTGTTAAACATCAACTACATTCATTTGGCACACTCCCTTGTTTAACTATAATCTTCTTCAACATGAGAACTCTCTCTCACAACTCTCTCTCGGCTTTTTCTCTCTCACACTACTCTCTCACTCATTCTATCTCCCTTGCATGGAAACCACTACCCAACCACCGCATTGAGCCACCTACTGCATTGAGAGGAAGAGAGCACTCGTCTAGCCTAACATAGTCTCACCATCCTCCATCAATCCTTTGAGTGTGTGTGGACAACCCCAACAAGAGCACTGTCTGTCATTGTCTACCACCTTGGACGTCGATTGCCAACCCAATCCTAGAGGAAATAGCCTTGAGCTCCACCAAACGTGAGCAAACATTGCCTACAGGTAAGCTTCTCCTCCCTCGACGTAAGTTTGTAGTCATATGGCCTCTTACCTAGCTTATTTGGTTTGCATTTTCACCATTTTGCTGGAGTTTTATTTTCCCATTTCATAACATGCATCTATGACATGTTTACGGCTTTGGCTGAGGCTTGTGGCTGTTGAACTCAAACCAGACCTGTCACCACATTCTCCTCCTCATCCTCACTCATTGTGATGTTTTCCTAATGCTCACTAGCTAGCTTCATCAGCCAATCGTCTCTTCCATGATGGGTGAGAATACAGATGCTAAGCCGAGTGGTCAAGACCTGCATTTCTATTTTATCACCTTGCATTGCATTTGTATAGCATTCCTTAGCCTCCACTCCTTCTTCCTTGCCTCGTTGTCACATACCAGAGGTCACCAGCCTTTATCACAGCTAGCGAGCCCATCACAGATCAGTGGCATGCATGCAGAGGTGGGCAGAATCATCCATTGCATCCCATCGAGTTTTATTTGATCCATGATGTTCTTTGTTACATGCTCTTGCTTTATCAATGCTTGTATGGCTTCTATCGATGATTTCCCACTATAATTTTTGCAATGAAGTTGTTGTTTGATGCTGTAAAACCTAGAACGTGACCTCTAAGTGAATCAATATAGCACGATCCTTCAATGTAACATTACTGCACGATCAGCTAGCACAAACACCCAAAGGGCAAACAGTGTTACAAAGCATTTGTTGTCTAGTTTGCTGATTTTTTCCTTCATTTCTCACTTACTGATTCTTACTCTTACATGCTTTTTGCATCATAGCATGGCATCGAGCCTATCTCCTAAGGGCGTACATTATTTGCCATTCAATTTCCTACATAGCCACATTTGTGAATAGACTTAGCCAAGAATGATCAATTTATCGGGCATATGGGGGTGCCTAACACCTTCCCCATGCATAACAAGAGTCTTTACCCTTTATTTTGTATGCAATGATCGATTTATTGAGCATATGGGGGTGCCTAACACCCAACAAGTTGCATCCATTTGGCACAGAGCAATTTTTTTTTCAAAACTTGCATTGATTTAAGCTCATTTTTTTTGCACGGTTTTCCTTGTCTTCTGTATTCTATAGACTAGGTGGCGACTCCATTTCCTTATCCTTTATTTCATTTTTGCTTTTCGTGTTTTTGGGTCAAGTGTCTTTCTTTGGATTCACCACTTTTGTCGTCACCTTATCGGTTCACGAGTTTGGCTTTCGCACTATCCCATGATCCCCTAGTCATCGACATGGTCACACATGCCATGATCATGCCTTTCACTTTTTGTATGCTTGCTTGCGTGCCATGATTCAATGTTTCTTTCCCTTTTCATATTTTCCATGCCTAGGAGAGTAGAGACGTGTTTGCCTCCCCTCCTAGTTTAATGTAAAAGACAAAAAACATAGTAAATAAGCAATAAGGCACAACTAGAGACAAATCCGCACTTTTCCTCCAACTTAATAAAATGCAAGTATAAAACACCAAGCATACTCACATGATTGAACATATAGATGCATACATTTTCTTCTCTCGAAAGTCCACCTACTCTGTCTGAGAAGGATAGTTCTGGTCACTAGTTCTATGGCTTTGGCGTGGGATGTGTTACTAGTCTATCCCCCTTGTCTAAGGTCACGTCGGTGTTAGTAGAGCATACAGCTCCTTGCTATTGGAGGAGTCAAAAACACCAATACACCATCGTTTTCCACCTGAGCTCTGGCTAGGAAGGGGATGGGACCATGTTTTCTATCCTAAGTCGGAGACGAGCATAACCTGAGAGAGTTCGAAGAAGACAACCTATTAGGACACACTTAGTTGGTGAGAGAGTGCATGTTAGAAGCATTCATGTGCATGTGTGCCACTTATGTCACCCTAAACCTTTGCATTTTGCTCTTTTTTCTTCTTCCCTTCAGTTTTGACACCTGTTCGCTACCATTGTTGCAAGTCAACGTGTGAGTTCCTCAGCCAAAGCTTGTGTGTTCCTTTCATTGACTCGCTTCGACCACTCTTTCTCAGTCATCCTTTCTCGAGTTGTTTGTCACTTCTGACGATAGTTCATCGTAGGTTTTGTCTCCCTATTTACTATCACAACCCTTTTCATACTTGCATATGGTCAACCATAGCCTAGCACGTTAGCGAGCCTCATCCCACTACTGCTCTGGTGGGGATCCTAGTTTCGGTCCCTCCTATCATTTTGACCTCATGTGCTCCCTCCTTTCCTCATGATTTCCATTACCAAGTGCATGGGGGCTCTCTCCCTCTTGTTGTGGGACACTGGCCAACCATAGCTAGCCTAGAGCCCATCACTGAGTCTATCATGGTGATCGTCACTCGAGCCCTAAAGATACCAGCATTAATCCCTCTTTAGGGTCTTGTTACCTTTGACACCCAATCAACTATGGCAGCCTCCATGGTAGGTTCTCTACCTTCTAGACAATTTGGTTTCTAGTCGTCTTTGGCATCTATCTCATTCTCACTCTCGACCCTTGGTATTGCTACAAATGGGTCTCTGGCCATGTAGGCCCAGCATCGCCTGCCCCTCACCTAGAAGCTATAGGGCATGCCCCTTTTGTTGGACCCTAGTTTGGTCTTGTCTATCCTTTCTACTCCTAAAGTTCCTCTACAACCTGGGCTTGCTTTTCAGGCTACACCCACTGCACCTCCACCTCTACCAACTCCATAGCTCCTTACTACACCAATGATGAGGCGTCGACTCTACCACATGCACTTTCACCACACTATCCACAACATGCTACTCCATCCTCTGACAGCTAGCCTTTTGGTCTAACTGGAGCATATTATTCCTTGAGTTCGTTGCTTGAAGTTGTACTGATGCAACAGCTGCTACTCCTGTACTTTGCACATCACATAGAACATGTCCTTTATTCGTTATGCCTTCACTAGACATAGGCTTCAACATTTATGCTACAACACTCAGCACCCATGTATGACTATGCCGACCATCATGCAATGATACCAAGTAGTGTGATGATGGATCCAAAGTAGCGCCTTACTGTGACCAACATGGTGTACATGAGACCCACTCCAGTTGCACCTTCCTCAATAGTAATGACCACAAACACCCTTCTCACAAGGATGAGCAATCTAGAAAGAGCCCTTCGTGTAGTGCAGTGTAAGGACCACCAATCTTACAAATTCTGGGACCTTTATTACTTCATAGAGATGGCACTCTCACTAAATTTCCACATCCCAAATTTTAAGAAATATAATGGTAAGGGCTGCTCCATTTCCCATCTAAGGGCATATTGCGGAGACTTCACTCAGCTCCAGGTTGACAAGAGGTTTCTCATCTAGCTATTACAAAAGAGTCACACTGGCCCTACTTTGAAGTGGTTCACCTCTCTCAACCTGGATGGGATCAAGACTTGGAATGACCTTAGCCAGGCAATCCAAGAACAACACTCCTTCAACTTGGACGTAGTCCTGAAGTGCAAAGATGTAGCTGCTACTAGACAAAAGCCCCACGAGCCATCAAGGAGTACATGAGGTGTTGGCATGCCATGCTTCAAAAGTCCACGATAAATCCTCTGATGGGGAGTCTATAGAGATGATCTTTCGTCGAGCATAGCCAGCAATTAGGGCTTTGTTAAGCATTAAACCCATCATCACCTTCACATCCTTGATTCAAGCTATTGCTTGTGTAGAGAGTTTGCTATGTAGAGGAAGTTCTCCCACACTTACCACATTTGCCAAGCAGGCTACTACTTCTAGCCACAACACCACTAACATTAGCAACAATAATAGCAATAGCTCTGGTGCCAACTACTCCAAGAGTAGGGTCCACCCAAGAAAGTTGTTACATATATCAGATCCTCTACTGCACCTACTATTGTGGTAAGCTCGCCAGCTTTGAATCAGCTAGTATATGCACCAATTCCTAGGACACCACACACTTGTATCTTGTTGCATCAGTGAGGCAAGGACAACACCAATGATAGGGATGACCTTGAGATGTCAAGTGAGACTCACTCCATTGGTCGAGCCTCTGAGCGTCGTCCTTCCTAACATCGTGTGACTTCAAAAGCTTCTGGAGGTTCACCCACCATCGAATCCCCTTTCGTCGTGGTACAAAGAGAACCTATATTGTAGTTTTCATTGGGTCGTGAGACATTCTATTGATAAAAAGCTTCTAGAGGTTCACCCACCATCGAATCTGCTTCCATCATGGTACAAAGAGAACCTATATTGTAGTTTTCATTGGGTCATGAGACATTCTATTGATAACTGCTTCACGTTGCAGAATGCTATACAGAACCTGATTGGCTGAAAGGCCATCATCATCAACGCACAAGAGGTAGAGTCCACGCCAGCACCAATACCAACACCAGCACACCCTAGCATAGTTAGCTAGCCCTTGCTCCACTCTCCTTCTCCTGCCAGGTCTACCACATCTGTAGCAGACCCTTCTGATCTAATCCATGATGTTTTTGCTCCTTTCCTATCTCAACTTTATCAGTCATTTCTTGTAGGCTTAGGATCAACGATTAATATGATCCAGTTGACTGCCAAGTTGGGCCCTACTGCTAAGCAGTCCACTTTTCAATCTCCACCATCTATACTAGTTTGCCTGTTACCAAAACCCAAGTCAGAGCCCACTCAGTTTACCCCATTGCCATTCCATCTAGCAATCTTCCTCGTGGATCTACCAGTAGCCAAACTAGAATTGATGGCTCACGCACCAGTGGTCATCAACATGACCCGAGATACCCATCATGTGCCTTATAGTTACGCCATAGAAATGTGTGCAAAAATCACGAGATCAAGTAGGGTGTATAAGCCTTCAACCTCAACACCCAAGCCTAGAAGCCCAACACCTATTCCACTATAGCCAGAAAGTCAACCCACCAAACATGCTACAAAATAGGTCCCTATAAAATCCACCACTAGCAAGAAAGACCAACCCACAGCAAACATAATCTCCAAGCTTAAGAAGATCAAAGCAGACATATCTATTTAGGACCTTATCCACACCATTTTTGAGCATAGGGAGGCCATCCTAAGGGTATTTCAAGCCACAAATATCTCCCCCACCAAAGAACCTATAGCCCTAGATACCATGGTGGGCATGATTGCAATGCCATAGGTTACCTCCTTCTCTAGCCAAGAGTTGCCCTCAACAGGGACCAATCATAACCAACCCTAGTTCATCATTGTGCAGTATTAAAGTTTCCATATTCCCCTCACACTGAAGGATAATGGAGCAAGCTTAAATGTCTATCCCATGTGCACTACAAGCAAGACCAGATTCAAATCCAAGGACATTACTCCAATAGTAAAGAGGATGATGGCCTTTGACGACACTCAACATGATGCTCTAGGGATATTGTTTATTCCCCTTGTTATTGATCCTGCTTGGGTGCCCTTAGTTGCATAAGTATCAAGTCATCCCCTCAACCCTTCACTACATGGTCAAGTTCTATGGGACAACAACATCGTTGTCGTCATGGTGGAGAACTTTGATATTGAAAAGGGTTGAGGCTATTTCCTTTGTTTATCTCTAGATTGTCCACTACGACCCCAAGCCCTCAGACATTTTGTACCATGTTAATTAGTTCAAACTAGTTAACTACATTCTTGCCCTCGAATGCTCCAGCTACCTAGCCATTCATAGCAACCCATTCTTGATAGTCAAGAACCTCTATCGCCAATGGGGGTACGAGAAGGGAACACCTCTTAGGCAGTATGGCTAAGGAATCGTTGAGCTCGTCACCGTAGAACAGAGAAGAGAACTCAAAGGACTTGGATACTAGTAGCAACCCCAAGGAGATGGATTCCAATACTTGTGTAAGTCTAAGAAGTTGTTTATCCGTCAGGACATGACTAGCTTTGTCAGTGCAGGTGTTTTGGTTCTCAATCAAAGCCATCTCACAGCCAAAATAGTGCAATTGTAGAATGCATTCAACCAACATGGAAGAGTGGGTCTGCATGGAGGACTACTATTCAGAAGAGGGCCACTTAGAGGCAGTGGACATAGAATAGAATGGAAGAGATGTTTAGAGATGTCCAACACTATCTAGGTCAATAAGATCAGCATTGTCATCTATAGACTCCATAGTAGTTTTTACAATAGTTCCAACCGTAGATTTAACAATGTCTGTTCCATTCGTAGTTCCTCCAGCTTCTCTATTAACCACCATAGCAGTTTCTATTCAATTAGTAGTCTCGACAGCATCACCTGTAAATCCACTCGCAAGTTCAGTAGTTTAGTAGTTTCAACACTACAATCACTTTCACCAGCACTTCAGTCAGCCTTTTCAATCATTCCTGCAATTCTGCTTGCATCACCACAACATTTCCTCCATTTGCCTCAGTAAATTCAGCCTTGTCATCACTCCCCACAATACTACTTACAAGTCTACCACCTTTTTCAACAAAAGGCACAATAACAAGCATCGCCATCTAGTCACTAGCTTAGCTAGTGCACTCGATAATTGTGGATGCGGATTTGGGGGTGGTTGATGTAGATGTCGTCATGTCCACTCATGTCAACACCTTTTGTTGTGATCGCAACTTGTCCCTTGCTTTCGCTGGTTGACAAGACACCTTGTGGGAGTTATTGCGGTGGATGTGATGGATGTGGGTTTCCAATTCACTTGATCTACAGCTGGATGTCATTCAGCGGCTCCCACGTGCTATGTAGTAACCTTCCCTTCAAAACAAACAAAATAGAAAAAGAAAATCTAGATTAGTTTAAGGTGTAGTAATCAATGTCAGAAAAAAAAAACATGAACAAATAAAACTAATACTAACCGAGGGTTATCCCCGCATGCATATGCCATAGGCTATATTATGTCATGCAATGGATTATATGAAATAAAAAGTGAAATAATTGGAAAACAATACTCCATTCACCCTCGTACGTTGTGGAGTGGATGGAGGAAGTAGAGGCTACAAATGAAGCTTAAGAGGTGCACATAGGCTTGGATTGAAAGGATCTCTATAGATCTCGGTTGCTGACATGATTTCAGTAGGGCTTCATCAAGAATTGATCTCTCTAGGCCACCTCTCTCTCAATTTGGAAAGCCTCCCAAAACTCAAGGTCTACAGGTCAATTTATAGCCATGAGGACGTTAGATCTCGTAAAAAATAAGTCAAGAAAATATCTAGATATTGAATCTGCTCAAAAATTCGAAAATTGGGATATTTAGGACTTGTCATCGGTACGATTGACGACATATGCAGATATGTCACCACAGGAGTCCACGATAGACCAGAAAGTTCTATTTTTCAATGCCAAAAAATAGATAAAAAATCATCTTTTACAAACTAGTCGCCGCTCCTAATGGCAATGAGCTCTAAATATCTTCATGTTTAAAATAAAAATCTAAAACCGACTTAACAAATATTTAGAAAATCCTAGAAATTAGAATAATTATGAGAAAAGTCATGATAATATTTATAAATATCCCATATATTATATTAAAGCTCAGGATGACAAATTATCTTGAGAAAGAATTCTAGGTTTCTCATCGCAAGTTAGTGTTGCAACAAGTCTGGTTATCTGTACCTTTGACAATTAAACTAGTCGCCTGTACTTATGCAACGAGACTAGTCGCTTGTACTTATGGCAACATCTTAGTTTTTTTGTGTTCTGCCCCTATCTTTTATGTTAAATCCACAAAAACTCCTTGAAAGTCCAAAAAATACTCAGAAATCACATGAAATCATAAAAACACCTTCTTTAAGCTCAAAGTACTCAAATCTACCACCAACCTGAGTAAGATGAGAGTGTTAGCTCTGCTACAACTAACAACTCACACCAAAACATTCAAGGGACTCAAGCTTGCTACTAGCTTGAGCGGGTTAGCTCTGCCACAACTAATAACCTTGAAATAAGTAAAATTAGGAATGTTTTTAAAGAAAATATGAAATGTCTGGAAAATAGAGCAAAATATCCCTAGCCTTGTGATCTGAGGCGCCTCAAAGGTTCCTATCCTAGGTGACTCTAGGAAATACGAAAATGGGATATCTATAGATGCCCCTCCTTGGAGGTGATCTTGGAACAAGATTGACCCCAAGATAAGAATGATATTTCCATTGAGCATTTCTTAGAAAGGAGAGCTCGCTCTCAAATGGTCTGTCACAGTTAGACCATTAAAGGAAGAATAAAGGAGGGAATAGACTCGATTTCAGGAGCGGGTAACATAGTCAAGTGGTTCATTTAAGATTGTCATCATATTGAAGTCTCAATCATGGAGGAGTTTAGCCTATTTCAGTGCTATGTGTCATAGCCAGATGTTGAGACCATGTCAACCATGAAGAGAAGTCACTTCAATGGGGTAGAAACTAAGTGTGACCGTGTCCGTCTGACCGACTGCCCCGACCCAGAGGGAAGGGGGCTAGGAGGAGGAGACCATAGCCACGCCGATAACGGCGAAGGCGCAAGGATAAAAGAAAAGAAAAGTGGAGTCGCCACCTAGTCTTTTAAGGGAAAGATGAGGAAAACCACAAAAGGATGAATGCATGGGATGCAAATGGGAAGGTCGGATGTCTGCTAACCAGAAGATGGGTAAGGATTCCTATTACGCACGAGGAAGGTGTTAGGCACCCTCGTACGCCCGAGAAACTCGATCTTTCTAGTCCTATTGCTTGCTAAAGGTTTGATGAATGTTTGCT
>JAMKQA010043528.1:0-14452 GCA_024699735.1 Posidonia australis | reverse complement strand
AGAAAGCCTACCTCTTATGATGTCTCCTTCTTGAAATATAAGAAATGAGAATGATCTTTGTTGCTTTGGAAGGACCAAGGATGCTTAGGATGCAAGGGGGAGCTCCAGAACACAAATTTTGGTTGTTGGGTGGAAGGAGGAACTCAAGCAAGAACTTGTTGTAGTGTAGATCTGTTTCTCAGATTTCAGCACTTGAGTTTTTCTCCCAAAGTATTGTTGTCCTTGGAATGGCTGCTATGGAGGTCCTTTTATAGGGATCTAAGGTTGGGTTACTCAAGAGAAACAAAGGGTCTTGCAAACGAAAAGCCTCGAATATTCGTTGGCACATTCGTTTGCAAGGGTAACAGCCTGGAAGATGAAAGGTCAGCAACCGCAGCTGGGCGCCTGATTGGTGAGCCACCTTGGTGCGCCCACCCAGCTCACAAATGTCTGATTGGGGCTCTGGCTAATGGGTTTGGGTCTCGGTTCAAGGGCTGATCACATCCAAAGCAACATAAGGATACTCATCTCTGGGTCATTTCAAAATCGGGGTGTCTACAGCGGTGAGGAGCTTTTAAGCTCCAGTAGACTTCCTCCCTGCCTTCTATCTTCCTCACAAGGGGCCAACGTCGTAGGATTGAGCACGTGGCCAAGGTGGAAGGTCCGGTGATCGCGGGGTCAAGGATTCAGCCTCGAAGAATCAGGGATTGGTTGCGGGATCTTCGCCGGAGAAAACGGGGTCACCGACGGTAAAGGCAGGCCGAAAAATTTATTTGCTTTTCTAAAGTTTTCTGGTTTAAACATTTATTGGGCTGAAACAGGCTTAGGGTTTTGGTTTTCCTTTGTTTCTCTTTTTTCTTTTGTTTTGTGATTTAAAATTAAGATTAATTTGATGATTTTGGATTTGATTTGGATTGATTATTTGTGTTTTAATATTTTAAGTTGATTAAGGTTTTATTTGATGATTAAAATTTAATTAAATGAGTTGTCTTGGTTTTAAATGGATTAAATTGTTTTCTCTTGATTTTTGGTTTTGGATTTATTTGAATTCTGATTTTGATTTGGTTGATTTAAATTTTGGATTTGATTGAATTAAATTTAGATTTCATTAGATTTCACTTGATTTAATTAACTATTTTATTTAGGTTTTGATTTGGGGTTTCTATTACTTTAGGTTTTTTGTTTTATTTTATTTTTGGGATTTTCATGGATTTTAGGGTTTTTGATTTTAAGTTCTTAAATTGGGTTTTGTAATTTAAATTTGATTTTTGATTTTGGGACTTAGGGCTTAATTAATTGGTTTTGCATTAGGGTTTTGTGACTTAATTAAGGTTTATGATTTTAATTTAGGGTTTTTGAGTTTTAAATTAGGGTTTATTGGTTTAGTTAGGGTTTTTGGATTAATTAGAGTTTTAGATTTCAATTAATTAAGATTTTCAATGGATTTTGACTTTAATTAGGGTTTTCACTTAATTACTTGGATTTTAAATGGATTTAAGTGAATTTTATTTGATTTTGACTTGAATTAGGGTTTTTGTTTTATTAATTGGATTTTAAGTGGTTTTAATTTGGTTAAGTGGGTTTTAATTGTGTTTCCTTAGATTTTAATTTTAATTGGGTTAGAGTGGACTAGTGTGGGCCTGAATGGACTTGGTGGTCACAACTAGAGCATTATTCGGAGGAGCCTGCAGCCAAGTGACTTCTAATCGGGATGTCTACACTATGCATCCACTGTCAAAGTTGCGGGGCATCCCCTTCATGACCATCGTTTACTCACGACTGTCCCCATCTTCAAAGCTACGGAGCCATCAGTCCATTGCCCTCCTATTATGCAATTTTGCATCCACAACAGTCGACAATTCCACTATCAAAGTTATAGAGCATCTCCCTTACAACTGTTCTCTGCTACTCACGATCGCTCTCCTCTATGCATCCGCAACCTACGGACCATAGGCACTCAGTAATACCACTCCTCCTCTGTCACTCTGTATATCCACTATTACTCAATGGATCTCTTCTACTCAATTGCTCTTTTGGGCTACGACGTTGCTCAACGACCATCCCCCTCTTCAAAGACACTACCCTCCGATTCCACTATTTTGCATCCACGACATTTCCACCTCAATTCTTCCGCTATTGTGTGTTCACGACCACGATCCTCTCAATGGTAGATCACTTTTCAACTATTTGTTCATGCATTACCTAAATTTTTCTAGAAAATTGATATCAATTGTTTGTGTTTATAAGCAACTGAGGAATACCACTTCTCCAACCACGATTTGAGGTTAATCTGAAGTGTGAATTACTTTCTCCTGGAACACAAAAATGGTTCAACTATTCAAGGTTGTCGTCCCCATCCACCCATTCGTCATGTGCAAGGTTGGTTCCTTACTTTATCTAATTAGATAATTTTTGTTTGCTAATCATGTAACTAGTTAATTTTTAGCAATTAGCATTCAATTGATCTTATGAAGTAAATCAAGTTATTTCGATTTATTTTGATTTTATGAATCAAATACTTTGGCAGTTATTTAACTATTTTTTATAATTAATATTGATTCATGGTCTTTAAGTCTTTTTTTATGTTTATGAATTCCATTGTTCAATTCTTCCTTTTAATTATCATTTTAAATTTTTAGAAAAAACAGTTATAGAGAAATTTTTGATATGAACAAGACTTTTGCCACAAGTTTCAAATGATGAGCTACCTAATAATGGTAGTGGTTCAAACTATTTACTCAAATGATTATGATATAACTATATTTTATATAGTATCTTGTCTTATGAAAAATCCTAACTCCACCATTGACTGTCGTTAGTTGATAAAAGAGTACATATACGAGAAAATGTATGGACACGAGAGATTGAATTTTGGACATACTATTATTTTTTGTCAGACAAAGTCTAAGATGAATGGTGTAGAATGGATCTCAAATTAACAAATTTGAAACGTGTTCTCACTAGAACGTTTCTCGATATATTACATTACTACGAGATAACATATCATAGATGGATCAAAAAAGGAAAACCTCAGGGACTCCTCTCCTAATTAATTCGATCATTGTAGATTCATTTATCTCGATGTAGTCAGGTTATCTCCTTGGTTAACCAGGTCATGAAAATCAAAGGCATATCAACAAAAATAACTAGCTCAATCGATCTCTGCACGTTATGTTGTTCTTGAAGTTCACATATGGCTCTCTCGTGCAACCTTCCATGCTCTGAAATCCTTTGTAAACACCATTTACTCTTGAATTAATATTGATCTCTCTATGCATGCATTACTCTTTTCAATATAAAATCATAATTTCTACATGCTAGACATGTGGTGTTGAGGCCAGCAAGGTAATTTGCATACAACTTACTACGCAAAGTCTATTGTTTTGAGGACAAAACAAGTATCAAAATGGATGTTCTCGACGATCTACGTGTTAGCTAGAGTTTATTTATCGATACACCAGCGGAGTTTTCTCTTGCTTGTAGGAATTCTTCTACTCAATGAAACAATAAGGGAGATTATCCCCGATTCTTCAAAAGACAAGGTGTCTAAGAAGTATTTATTCATAGTGGTGGTTGTCATCAAACAGAATTCTAGCTATGAGAAACCTATTTCTTAATTTAATTTTTGTAACACTAGATTCCAGCAAACAGACTCTATTAGTTTATACGTGAAATCTAGGAAAATATAAGGAATATATCCATGAAAACAGATTCCCTCGAATTTATATATGCTTATATGTACTATAAATATTTATTAGGCAAGCATGAGGTATATTCGTGTCATAATTAAAATACATGCACGGAGAATATATACATGGTACCACTCAAGTGCCTTGATCACATTCTCAGTTGCGATCACCCTTGGAATCAATCATAACGTAGCAACTTTAAGTTACAAAATATCACGTGCTAAAATGCAGCTTTAGTAGGTTGCACTAAAATATCTCCAATGTGGAGAAAAGAGCAAGAAGTACTGCATGTGCTCTGTTCATCAGCTAGATGACACAATGACCTGCCTTTTCAATGTCGGCACTCCTCCCTCAATAAAAAAAGTTGATGCATAGCTTTCGTAAAGAGATAGATGCCGAAGTGGGTATTGAACAGGAAACGGCACATCCTTAGCTTTCATTAATCAATTGTTCGTGAACTTAACTAATAGTACGAAAACGGCACATCCTTCGCTTTCCAGACCGTTTTCATGAATCCAAAAGGATCCTTCAATATCTACTTTCGATTTGCAGGATAATGCTGCATTACCAAAGAAGAAGCCAACTCTATCCCGTCATCCCTAGAACACATGCGAAATTGCCGGTGTTGATCGACCATGACCTGCACTAGAACAATGAACGCGTTGTCCATGTACCACTGTCTCCCTTACGCCGCACTGCTATCACTTGAAAAGGTGTCAATATCAGGTCTCGTCCAACAATCTGTTCCTGAAGCAGAGGACAAGGGGCCGGCTTATTTATTATGATGTGAATGTAGAACGGAAATCCTTCCCAATTATTGTACTTTTGAGATGGCCGCCGCAACACATGCTGAAATGAAATGACGTCTTGTCGTCTTCCCAATTCTTGTACTGTCGATATGGCCGACAGCCGCACATGCTGAATTAGTGACGTCCACGTAAATTTTATCTGTTCCATCTTGTATTCCATCCCACTCAAGAAATGACGTAGGAGTCATTCCATCATTGGCAAATTGGCGGCATACGACCAGAACTCATGAGTGTTTTGTAGCTTGACGATATGCATGATATATTACGTCACTGAACCTCCTAACATTATCGATTACACTCAATTACTGGATTGCGTTTGTTTCCAATCTATCGGTGGACCACATCAATAAAGAACTGAAGTCCTTCCAATTTAACATTTCAAATCACTTATTTTCCAAATCGTTCTTTATCTACAATGATTGCAGTAGTAGAGGGATAGATCTCTATCCAAATCGTTCTCTCACCATCAATGGTACCCCCAATCCTTTGTTCTATGTCTGGACAATAATAGATCAGCTAGTCCTTAGTTGGATTTGTGCAATAGATCAGCTAGTCCTTAGTTGGATTTGTGCTACAGTGTCGTCGACCATCTAGTCGATTCTTCTCCCTTCAACTACTTCACATGAGGCATGGTTTCTGCTAGAGAGAAGGTTTGCTCCGGTATTGAAATCACATTTAAAGACTCTCAGAGATCAACTTTGAAACCTTAAGAAGAAATTCGACCAAACCATTGATGATTATATACTTAATGCTAAGAACATCTCGGATTCTATGGCCTCTGCTAGCCAACCCATTCTGGAGACTAAATTCATTGTTTTTACTACAGATGGCCTTGGACATGAATACTGGAATTTTATCGCATCTCTTAACTTCCGATCCTCTACTACCCTTGATGAATTATATGAACTTCTCCTCCAGGAATCGTCCCTTCATCAAAGACTCAACCTATGCCTTGTTTCTTTTGTCGATACTGCTCTTACAGCCTCAACTCCATCCAACTCTTCTATTTCTAGTCACCGTGGAAGTCGTGACCGAGGTAGAGGTGGACGTTCTTGTGGCAAGGGACATGGTAGAGGAGGCCCGCATCACCACTCCTACTCTTTCCATTCTCAATAATCTGCTCCACCTTTGTTGCCTACCCCTTCATCCATTAATCTGTCTGTACCTTGCCAAATCTATGACAAATGGGGACATATTGCCAAGATTTGCCATGATCGCCATAACCATGCTTACATGGTGCACCCTTCGCTTGATACCATGTCAAATCTCAGCCTTAGTAGACCCTCTAAATCATCCTCGTATCTCGACTCTGGAGGTACTCAACATATAACCAATTCGGCATCCAACATGACAAACTCTCAGCCTTACTCAGGTACTCGATCCATTTTGGTTGGTAATGGATCTCTTCTTCCCATCACTCACATTGGAAGTGCCTCTATATCTTCTCCTTCTAGTCCTCTATCTCTTCAAAATGTTCTTCTGGTTCTTGCTATCAAGAAGAACTTGATTTCCATCCAACAGTTTTCTCGTGATCATAATTGTATTTTCATAATGGACCATTCCGATTTCACTATGAAGGACAAATTCATCGGTAGAATTCTCTTCTTTCGCCATAGCAACTTGATTAGCTCATAATGCATACATATTTTATCTATTTTGTATATAAATAATGTTATTCGAGGCATTTTATTCAAATTTTGCAGAAACCTGAGGACTTGAGAAGAATTGAGAAAAAAGAAGGAAAAGAAAAGAATAAAGGTTAAAAAGGAATTCAAATATAGTTAAAGAAATTTTGAAGTAGAAAAGGAAATATATTTTTGACCTAGTTGTGACCATGTTGACCGAAGGAGGTCCTAGCGCGGAGCCACGCCAGAGGGAAGGAGATCACAGCCATGCCAAGATGGCGAAGGTGCAAGGAAGGATAAAAGAAAAAAAAGAGGAGTCATTACCTAATCTTTTAAGGGAAAGACGAGGAAAACCACAAAAAGATGAATGCCTGAGGTGCAGATGTAAAGGTTGGATGTCTGCTAACCAGATGATGGGTAAGGATTCCTATTACGCACGAGGAAGGTGTTAGGCACCCTCGTACGCCCGAGAAACTCGGTCTATCTAGTCTAATTGCATGCTAAAGGCTAGATGGATGTTTGCTAAACCTGGATCATGCTCTAATCATGCTAATATGTATGCCAAGACAAGACTAGATGTATGTGCAAGACAGTGTGAAAAAACTACGAAGAAATCCACGTGAATTGATAAAATCGCAAAAAAATCACATGAAATGACGAGGTTTTGTTGAAGAACGCTTCTAAAAAACATAATGATATCAAAAAGATGACAAGCCAAGTCAACCCGAGTCCTCGGAATCATGAAAAAGTCGTGAAAATAAAAAAGAAGAAAAATAATCCGTGGTAGGGACAAATGTCGGCCTTCATGCCTGTTAATGTACGCCTTTGGGCGATGAAACTCAAATCAAATCAAAAATCTGAAATGTAGGATTAAAGTCAATCAAATTAGATATTAGATAAGAAACTCTGAAGACAAAGTGAATCGGAATCATGGAGAAAGTCATGAAAATCAAAAAGGGGAAAATAATCCGTAGTGGGGACAATGTCGGCCCTCAGGCCTGTTAATGTATGCCCTCGGGGGATGAAATCTAAATCAAATAAAAAATCTGAAATGTAGGATTAAAAGAAGTAAAATCGGATATTGGATAAGAAATTCTGAAGACAAAGTGATGAAAGGAACCTACTAAAGAAAAGGCATGAGATGTTGGCTCGCTGAATGCAAATGTGAGGAAAGAAGGATATGAAATGCATGGATAAGTGCCTCAATATGCAAAAAATCTAAAGAATAACTTAGACATGGACTATGCTAGACTGAGTGTAAAGATTGAGATGCATGCTCATGAATTGGAGGCACAAGGGCAACTTGGTCATTTCTCTGGCCTTATATGATAAATACTAGCATGGGAGTGATGCATGGCCTAAAATGTGTCAAAATGTGTGCCAAATGTCTAGAAGATGTTATTTGCAAGAAACATGGAGGAGAAAATCAATAAAAAGATGTAAGCGCAATAAGGGACAAACATAGAGGCTAAAATGCAAAATTCACAGAAATGACTGAGAAACTGGATGAAAAGTATGCTCATGACATCTATCCTAACATGCAAATGATGGGTCCAACGTCAATGTGGCACAGGAATGTAAAAGTTGCACTTAGATAATTTCCTGAAAGTTTAGGGTCTAAAGTGTAAAATTCACACATAAGTGCAAATGTGACCAAAATGTAAGGCTAAACATCAAATCTCAGTGAAAACATGACTTTTAAATGGAATCAATGATAAAATGCAAAACATGAAATGCAATGAGTGAAAAATGTTCCAAAACATGCAATAAAACATTTAAAACCCTAAACGATGGATTTGGAATTAATCTAAGGGTTAAAATGTAAATTTTATTTTCAGAAATGATTTGATGTGAATTCAGGGACTTTTATGCAAAATTTCAGGACCTGAATGTAAAGAAACTATGTTCCAGGGACCCAGATGTGATAAAAACATGCATTAATATGTTAATAATTAAAAGATGAACTATGTAGGGAGCCATATGCAAAATTCACAAAGAAAATAAAAGAAATAAAAAGTATTTTAAAACTACAGGGATTAAAGTGAAAATGTCTGGACCCATATGCAATAAAAAGGATCTAAATGTAATACTTAAATAACTTAAAAGATTTTAAAACGAAATTAAAAAAAATAACTGTCACCACCGGCGATTCGAAGATCGCCGACGGCGACGGCTTGAGAGGCTCATCCAAGCCTCTTCGGGTGCCCGATCGAAGATCAAGAGTGAGGGAAAGCATGAGCAGGAGATGTGGGGAGGATCCAACGGCTCGGATCGAGCCCCCGACAGCTGGAGTGCGTCGTCGACCTCCCCTCGCCGGCGTCTTCTTCGACGACGGTGAGGCTCACGTAGGCGCGTCCGGAGGCCGTGGTTTGATGCGGCAGTGATCGGGGATGCTCCAAAGGGCGTCGGAGAACATTCCGGAGGCAGTAGATGGCTTCACGCGCGAGGGAGTCATCCTCCCCATTCCCCTGTCGACGGCGACAGCGGTGTTGGGTCGTCGGAGCATGGCAGCGGTCCAGGCGATGGGGCAAGGATCTTCCAGGGTTCGTGGAAGCTTGAGGATCGTCGGGGGAGTGCGCGAGGGCTGCGGCGGTGCATGGGGGGTCACAGCACTTCATCGACGTCGGTCGACGGTGACAGGGGAGCGGTGACGGTGGTGGCGTTTCGGCAGTCTGGCTGGCTTTCTCCGGAGTAGGCGCACACCAGAGGAGGAGGAGGAGAAGAGGAGAGGAGGAGAGGAAGGAGCCCTAGGGGCCTCCCTCCGTCCGCTGGTGGTAGTGAACCCACCACCGGAAAGGGTTCCGACGACGTGCAGGGTGCTTGACTCTGCTGTGGCACTGCCTAGAAACCTAAAAGATTTAAGGGGGCATGCTCTGGATTGAAGAGGGGGGAAGAAAAGTACCTGAATGGTTGTTCCCACAAGCTCCGGCGGCAGGTCAACAGCTAGGACTCCTCCGGCGACGCTCTTGATTGGGGAGAAGAGGCTGCTGTGAGCTTGAGGACTGGGGATTGGATGGCTTCGCGAGTTGGTGGTTAAGGGAGAAAAATTCTGGATTGCTTCAAGGGGATGAATCAAACTCTGAAGGTCTGAAAAGCTCTTTCTCTTTGTCGACGGCCAGTCCTTTTTATACTCCAGTGAGGCTTTCCTATGCTGTTGATCCTCCTCCCATCAGCCAACCAACGTCGTTGGATCGGGCGTGATTTGGTAGAGGTTGGCCAAAGATCACGGAGGCTGTGATATGCTCCAGATTTCTTGGAATTGCTCGTCAGAAAAATAGGGTCGTCGGAATTATTTTTAACATTTCTAAAGTTTGAAATTGAATTCTTAAACGAAATAGTGTTGGCCTTAATGGGCTTAGGGTTTTGGATTTTTATTTTGAATTTTGTTTTGGATTTTATTTTGGATTTTTAGGACTTTTTAGGGCTTTAATTTTAGGATTTTAATTGGACTTTATGGGTTTAATTTAATTTCTTAATTTTGTGATTTAAGGCTTAATTAGGGTTTTAATTAGCTTAGGGTTTTTTGTTTATGATTTTTTAGAAATTTTTTAGGGTTTTGATTTTAAGTTTTAAATTTGGGTTTTGAATCTTAATTTCGATTTTTTATTTATGTTTTATGATTCTAATTAAAATTGTGGTTAAGGTTTAATTAGTTGGTTTTAATTAATTATTTTAGGTTTTCTTATTTTATTTTGTTTTGGGATTTTTAATTTTTAGGGTTTTAATTTAGGGTTTTGTGAATTAAATATGATTTTCAATTTTAGGATTTAGGGTTTGATTAATTGACTTGAAATTAGGGTTTCGAATTTTAATTAGGGTTTTCACTTATTTACTTGGATTTTTAAATGATTTAATTTGATTCAAGCTTGAATTAGGGTTTTTGTCTTATTTATTAGATTTTAATTTGATTTAATTGGATTTAAGTGGATTTTATTTGAATTAGGGTTTTCATTTGTTTAACTAGGATTTTTATTGGATTAATTGTGGATTTTAAATGGATTTTACTTAATTAGGGTTTTATTGGATTAATTATGGATTTTAAATGGATTTTACTTGATTAGGGTTTTATTTGTTTTTAAGTGGGTTTTAAATGTATTTAAGTGGGTTTTTAAATGGATTTTAAGTGGATTTAATTTCATTTGTTTGGTTTCAGGTTTAATTGGGTCAGAGTGGGCTAGCGTAGGCCTAATTGGGCTTGAGTAGGTTAGGATTTTGGTGGTCGCAACCAGAGCATCTTCTGAAGGAGCTTACTGTCAAGTGACTTCAAAATTGGGGTGTCTACATTAGTCTTTGCTGTTTACAATCTCTGGATAGAAATATGTTTTATTCAAAATTCAAACTCCAATTTTGTAATCAGATTTATCTTTGACATAAGAAAGTCCTTGTAAATTTATAAAAAGACCCCTTATGTAGATCTTGGGAGATCATCTCCCATCTTTTGGTTTAGACTATTTCTTTTTCCTCTCTTATATTTTGGGAGATCTTCAAGTTCCTTTGTTGTAATATCAGGTTTTCATTGATAAAAGTTCATTTTTCCTTTTTATTATGTCTGGCACTTCTTCTTCCTTGTCTTTTATTTTGCTGTTATTTGTTACCATACTTGGTTAAATTTCTTGATCTAGGATTTAGATGAAGTTCATATAACGTTAGATGTTGTAATTAAATTCCTCTTTGTTTTTTCTTTGTACTTATTGTCTTGATTATGTGAATTAGATGTATATTGTATAAATCCCTCATAAATTCGATAGACTTTGATAGACTAACATTAATATTATCTTTTTAGTCTATGCTTAGGGAAGATTAATTTGAGGATTGTATATATAATTGCAGTTTCTTCATATATCATTTGAATTAATCTAGTTTGTGTATTTTTATTTCTTAACTTGATAGTTTATGGTGCATTGCATATATATTATGCTTTTTTTAGGATAAGAATCATTGAATCAAATTATTTAGATCAATAGAGAGGCACAGAGTGGATTTAATCATGCATTTATATTTACATGAATGGATTCAAAAATCCTAGTTATCCTTTATTCTAAAGTTTTCTTAATTATTTAGAATCAATCAACTTTAAAATCTACATTCCATCAATAATTGCCAAATAATCATAGTTTTTGAGACACATTTTTCTATGGGATTGACCCATACTTGTCGATGTGCTACTTTGTACGTCGTGCACTCGTGGTTAAGTAAAACATATATACATCACAACAATGGCCTTTACCACTTCTCCAATCCTTCCTCTTCCAGTGCTCTCTTTGTTACTATTGGGAGCCATACCTTTTCCACTATTTGGCACAGGAGAATGGGTCATTTTTCCTCTATGGTTCTCTAAACTCTCCTCCATCGATTTCATCTTCTCACCACCAATACCTCATCTGACTCTTGCTCCGTCTGTTCACAGGCAAATCATGTTAGTTTTTGATTATTACGTTGAGGTCCTCTGTTTATTTCATTTTAGTCTTTTTTTATTACATTTGGGTCCAGACATTTTCATTTTAATCCTTAACGTTTCAAAATAGTTTTTATTTCTTTATTTTGCCTGTAAGTTTTGCATTTGACCCCCTGAAGAGTTCATCTTTTAATTCTTAACAAATTGATGTATGTTTTTAGCACATTTAAATCCTGAAAATTTACGTTTAGCCCCTGAATGTCCTAAAAACAAGTTTCCTCAGTGAATTTTACATTCTGAACCCTGAATATGTTTAAATTTGCACTGATAATCATTAAAATCGTTTTTTATCACATTTAAGTCCTGAAAATTTTTATTTAAGCCCCTGAATGTTTCTGAAAAGATTTTTCTCAGTGAAATTTACAATCTGGACCCTGAACATTCTAAAAATTGACTGATGATCAATAAAATTGAGTTTTCATCACATTTAAATCCAGGAAATTTGCATTTAGGCTCCTAAAGTTTTCTGAAATGTTTTTTCTTTGGGAAATTTGCAATCTGAGCCCTGAATTGTTCAAAAATTACACTGTTCTTCATGAAAATTGAATTTTCCTTACAGTTTGGTCCTGAAAATTTGCATTTAACCCCGAGAACTTAAAAAAAATGAGTTTTTCACTACGAATTTTGCATTTTAAATCTCAGGATTCTTCATAATTACTCTTACCAACATAAAAGCTCAATTTTTTGTCACAATCAGATCCTGGAATTTTGCAGAAAGGCCCCTGAATTCACATTAAAGCTTTTTTGAACATGAAATTTACATTTTGGCCCTTAACTCATTTCAAAATCTATCATTTAGGGTTTTTAAATGTTTTCTATCATATTTTGGGTTGTTTTTCACTCATATTTTGCATTTGATCATAGAATCTATTTAAGCATCATGTTTTCATTGAGATTTGATCTTTGGCTTCACATTTTGGCCACGTTTGCACCAATGTGTAAATTTTACACTTTAGACCCTAACTTTTCAAGAAATTATCCAAGTGCAATTTTTGCATTCTTGTGCTACATTGACATTGGACCCATCATTTGCATGTCAGAATAAGGGTCATGAATCTATTTTTCATCCAGTTTCTCACTCTTTTAGCGAATTTTGCGTTTTAGTCCTTATGTTTGTCATTTATCGCGTTTACATCCTTCTGATGATTTTTCTTCGCCTTGTTTCTTGCAAGTGACATTATTGAGACATTTAGAATACATTTTGACATAACTTAGGCCATGCATCACTCCCATGCAAGCACTGGCCAAGGAAAATGACCAAATTGCCCCTGTGCCCCAATTCATGAGCATGCATCTCAATCTTTGCATTTAGTCTTGCATAGCCCATGTCTAAGCTGTTCTTTAGAGTTTTTACACATTTAGGCACTAGTCCATGCATTTCATATCCATTTTCCCCACATGTGCATTTAGCGAGCCAACATCTCATGCCTTTTCTTTAGTGGGTTCTTTTGTCCACTTTATCTTCAGAATCCCTTATCCAATGTCCAATTTGATTTACTTTAACCCTACATTTTAGAATTTTGATTTGATTTGGATTTCATCACCAAAGGGCGTACATTAACAAGCCTGAGGGCCGACATTTGTCCCTACCGCGGATTATTTTTCCCCTTTTTGATTTTCAAGACTTTCTCATGATTTCATGTGGATTTCTTCGCAGTTTTCTCGCACTGTCTTGCACATCTATCCAGTCTTGTCATGGCATACATTTTTGTAACACCCCAATGCTACACAATAGTATAAGAACAACCCAAGTGTAGCTAAAAGAAACTAAATAAATAAAACTAATCACCCAGACCTATGAACGGCAAACGTGGCTCGAAAAGATGCACCAGACTTGATTGCTCCTATACCTGAGCACCTGAAACAAAAGGGGACAAGGAAAACACGCGTGAGTGACATGAATGTCACCCAGTACGTGCCCCAAAAACACCGCTAAAACCCATAAAAATCATTGCCAGAAAACTACCATTTCCAAAACCACATATTCAATTAGGAAAAAAAACTTGGAAAACAATGGCATTTCAAACTTTCTTTTCTTTTCTTTCAAAATCTCATGCTCGTTCATAAACCTTTGCATTCAACATTGGAGAAGTGAATCACTTCATCTAGTTTCCTAGCCCAAAACATCATCAAAAATCATTAAACACAACTTATCACAATTCCAGGCTAGGAACTAGTCCACACACAAATCCACACTTTTCCATTTCAAAATTGGTCGCATCACCCTGGCCACAGGTGATCGACCTGGCTACAAGCGACTGGTGAGGATTCCATGTCACCACACCCACACTGCAAGGCCACGGTGAACCACCCCCCGCTGGAGTTCAACTGCCTCGGCCGTAGCCTCAAAATGTACCCTCACTGGTACTAGCACGGAGTGCGTCTGAGGGACGTCCTGGTGCCCGAGCACCTGGGGACTCTAACCCCATACTCGTCCAGCACCAACACTGAGGGTAGTCCGGGTCTCTCATACCCCGGGTCCAACAGTACCACCACAGTCTCGAGGCTCCTACAACGAACCGCAAACTCGGCAACCACAACCAAGGACACGTCCCCGACATCTCTAAAGGTCTTACTACCTCGTCGGCAAGTCCTGGTTTCATTGTGATTCCTACAATTTCCTTTAATCTCTTTAAAATCATATGCAATTTGTCTTTTCAAAACATTTATCAAAACCATTTTCTATTCATAAGACACTTTGCAAATCACATGCATTATGCATCAAATCATTACTTGTGGTCTTTAAACCCACACATTCTTTCATGGTCTTTGTACCATGCAATCATCCCTCACACGGGTCCATATTCATACACATAAACCATATTTCAATATCTCATGGAAAACATCATTAAAAACAACATATTTGCATGCATCATCTTACAAGTCATTTCCATG
>JAMKQA010043527.1:0-12947 GCA_024699735.1 Posidonia australis | reverse complement strand
AACATTTATCAAAACCATTTTCCATTCATAAAGCTCTTTGCAAATCACATGCAATATGCATCAAATCATTACCTGTGGTCTTTAAACCCACACTTCTTCCATGGTCTTTACACCATGAAATCACCCCTCACACGGGTCCATATCCATACACAGAAGCCATGCTTCGATATCTCATGGAAAACATCATTAAAAACAACATGCTTGCATGCATTATCTCACAAGTCATTTCCATGCATTCCATACATTTATCATGTATTTATCTCACAACATGCTCTGATTCGACATACCGAAGGGGGGCTTCGGTATACCGAAATCTCCTGATTCGGTATACCAAAATTCTTCCGTATACCGAATCCCTGTCAGATTAATCAGTCCCTGCCAAATCGGTCGACCGAATTTCTCCGGTCGTCCGAAGCCACGACGCAGGGTACCGCTTGGGAGCATTTCAGTATGCCGAAACCAATTCGGCATACCGTTTTCTGCTGTTGTAGAAAACTCTCCAGGCCACCGTCACCCTTTTCTCCCCAAAGTGGGAGTAAGGATCGGACCCCCCATACATGCTACAAAAATTATTAATAAATCATGGAGTGTAGACTACCAAGTCTACTCCAAAACCCCTCAATCCGATCATAAAACCACTAAGCATGCTGTTCTAACAAAAATCACAAAGGCATCACGCCCAAACATAATCATTGTAGCATGCTTCAAGAATCCTCACGAAAATCATACAAAACACCTACGAATCAACATGATATCAACATAATCACATTATTCTTCTCATTCCAAACATTTCCCTCATTTTTGCATGATTTTTAAGATGATTTCCATGATTTTTCCCTCTAAACCCAACATGCCTCAACGAATGGAGGAAGACAGAAGGGGAAACAGTAGGGAAACACGTACCTGGCTTCGACGAGCCTCGCGTGCCCTCCAACACCGGCGGTGCACGGCACCAGCCTTCCCCACACTCGCGCGAGCTCCTTTGACGTGCGACTCCTCCACAGCCACCACACTCCCTCTCGCCCTCTCTCTGGTCTCGCTGCTTCTCCCCCATGCCGCACACCTCCTCTTATCTTAACACCCTCGACGCCTGCCATCCTGGAATCCCGCCGGCGTCCACCAGCTACGCGTAGCTCTGGACGGAGGGGACGGAACGAGCAACCCTCCCCCGCTAGGTTTTCACAAGATCGAGGGATCGGTCACGGGCATGGAGAAGACGGGAAAAAGGGCATGGCTCCAGCTGGCACTTGACCGGGTCCAAGCCCAAGCCCAAAGTGGGTCCACCACAAACACAGGTCCCAATGCAGAACCGACCCACTAGCCAAAGAAAACACACCACAGGGGAGAAACCAGGGGCACAAAATACAGAGGGAACCCACAATCAACAAACACAAACTGGATTTACCATTAATAAACCATACACAAATAATTACAAGAAATTCCATGGTTTATATTAAATGGAAAAACCAGGCACAGATGTTACATGCAACATGGTTGGCTTCTCTACTCTTTATCCCTCTACTTTACCCCCTTCCGAAGTGGTATGTGATCGCTTCCTAACCCTATCTTGGAGTGTTATAGTCACCTCCCACTCTTCTCAACTTACAAAGTAGATTTTGGTCGACCATATCAATTCATGTTGGCCTAATTCATCTAAGATAAGGTCCAAGCATCCTCTCCTTGCAAATTTCTGTTAGTATTCTCCTCGTCCAAAGATAGAAATGATTATTTAAACAAGTACGGAGCCTCCCTACAACTGATATCGGTCTCCTTCATACCTTGGTCTCCCAACTCCAATGTTGTTCACACTTTGAAGGAAGTAGGGGTGTGGCTTAGACTAGAAGGCATTCCTCATCATCTCTGGAATGTTGATCTATTTCACCATATGGTCTCGAACTTTTCAGAATTGTTGGAAGTAGACTTATCTATGGACTCTGTTAAACATTTGGGGTATGCAAGGATCCGTGTTAGAGTCCATCCTGGCAAAGATATTCCCGTCTGCCGTTTCTTTGCTTTTGGAAATCTAATATACCCTATTCGCTACAGACAAAGTTGGGACTTTTGCCCTACTACCTCTTCCCTTTCCAACCCATCTTCTAGCTCTTTTCCCACGTGGCCTACTAAGACCCATCCCTCCTCTTCAGGTTCCAGTGGTCTTCACCCTGTTCGAGAATCTTTCAAGAACAACCGCGGCTGGAGGGGTGGCAAAGGGCATAAAGCCTCTAGGGGGTAAGAATATATGGACAAGACGTATTAGTCCTCCCATTCCCCCGTTTGTCAATTCTGTGGGTCTTCTACTAACTCCCATTCCATGTGCTGGTCCGGAGCTGGACTTTCCTTTTTATGCTGGAGCCAGCCTTGATTCGATCGATACCTCCAAGTTCGTGGCAGTTGAGATCAAAGCCAGGCATCTCTCGTTAGCTAAATTTTAAAAAGTGCTTGCCATTTCTGATTGCCTAGAGAATGACGACTTGGCTGGTCCTTCCGAAATGGTTGCTGAACCCCTTCCTCCCACCCCAGTCCATACTCCAGGTATTAGTGACTCTTCATCTGTTAATTATACCATTTTGAATACTGAGTTACAACCTGATACTTCTGCCGTGAATACTGAGTTACAACCTGATACTTCTGCCGCTTCTCATTCTGATTTTGCTACTTCTCACACTGATACAACTGATAGTTTTTTGTTGCATGATGCACTTACTTGGGACTCTTATGAATAGTTTATTAACTTTTGTAAGTCATTGGGCATCTCCCTACATAATACTGTAGAAGCTAAGCAGTTCATTGATTCTGTTCGATGTGATCAAGGTCTACCTAGTATCCAATTACAGGATAATGCTCACTTAGCTGAGAACCTGACTTCTCTTTCTATCTTCCCCTCACTAATTATGATTATATCAACCTAGAACATTAGAGGATTGGGTTCTGATGGGAAAAAAAGAGCCGTGCATAACTTAGTGAGAACTACTAAATGCAATATTCTCATAATTTGTGAGACTAAATTAGAAGATTTTTCTCCTGTTACTTTTCGATACCTGGGAGCTGGATTACTTTATAAGTGGTCCTTTATCCCTTCGATCGGGGCTTCTGGGGAAATTTTAATTGGTTGTGATAATAGAGGTATTACTCTGATTACTACTATTACTGCTTCTTTCAGTTTGTCTTTTAAACTTTCAAAACCATTCTGATGCATTTGATTGGTGGCTTACTGGTGTTTATGGTCCTTGTGATCATAGACTTAAAAGCACCTTCCTAGAGGAACTCCATTCCATTAGAAATATTGCAAACTCCAATTGGGTCATTGGGGGAGACTTTAATTTGACCAGATTTACTAATGAACACTTTAATAGAAGCAGCATATCATCTGATATGAAATTGTTCAATGCCTTTATTAACGATAATCTTTTAGTGGATATTTCCCTAAGTAATTTTAAATATACTTGGTCCAACATGAAGTCACAACCCACTCTGGTAACACTTGATCGATTTCCGATATCTCCTAATTGGGCAGACAAATTCCCCAGCTCTTACTGTATGGGCCATTTTAGAGTAGCCTTTGACCATATTCCTATTTTTTTGAACACCATTCCCACTAACTGGGGCCCTATTCCTTTTAAATTTTATAAATCCTAGCTTCTATTTGAGGGATTTGTTCCTTTCATCGAAACATGCTGGCCCCTTTCCCAACATATTTGCCTCTCTTCATCCCTTGTGGTCAGATTTGCTTATAAACTGAAAACACTTAAAAAACAAATTAGAGGTTGGATTAAACCTGTTAGAAAGAAAAGATACTATAGATTACTATCCATTGAGTCACAAATTATGTTACTTGATTCTCTAGCAGAATCTTCTCACCTCCATGACCCACTAGTGACTCTAAAGAAAGATCTTCTTAATGAACACCAGTCCTTACTCTATGAGCATGAAGTATACTGGAAGCAAAAATCAAGAGTTCAATGACTCCAGGAAGGGGATTTGAACACTTCCTTTTTTCACAACATGGTCACATACCGAAGGTGGAAAAATGCTATACATTCCCTTAAGATTAGGGATGTCATCACTGTTTCCCCCTCTACAATTTCTAAGGCAGTGGAGGACCATTTTTACTCCTTTTTCAATAAGCCTAAAGGCTTCACTCCAACATTAAACTGGGAATTATTATTGCTTACAAAAATTCAGCACACTGAGAATTTGGAAACAGAATTCTTGATAGAAGAAATCTACAATAACATTAAATCATTACTTAGTGATAATACCCCTGGCCTTGATGGCTTCCCTTTATGTTTTTTCCAGCAGTTTTGGGACCTACTCAAGTTTGATATTTTGCAAGTATTCACCTGCCTTCATACTTGCTCGGATTATGATCTCTTAGCCTCTATTAATCAAACTTTTATTGCCCTAATTCCCAAGGTGGAAGGTGCACATTGTATTAAAGACTATAGACCAATCAGTCTTGCAAATAGTTTATATAAAATTATTACTAAGACTTTGGCTTCTAGATTTTCTCCTGTTCTTGACACAATAATAGACAATTCACAATGTGCCTTTATTCCAGGAAGATATATTGGAGATTGTTTCTTAGTGGCCCAAGAAATTCTTCACTATATGAAAGTAATGAATATTCGTGGTTATGTTTTAAAATTGGACTTCGAAAAAGCATTTGATAACGTTAATTGGGACTTTCTTTTGGATTCCTTATCCGGAATGGGTTGTGGCCCCACATGGACAAATTGGATCAAGATGTGCATTTCCACTGTTCGTTTTTCCATATTAATTAATGACACACCCAAAGGTTTTCTTCAAGCTACAAATGGATTACGCCAAGGTGATCCATTATCACCCCTTCTATTTATAGTTGTGACCAACATCCTTAATAGGATGCTTTCTTTAGCTGTGGATCAACACTTGATCTCAGGCATTCAAATGCCTAATGAAGGTCTACATATTGTTAATATACAATATATAGACGATACTATCTTATTTTTCTCAGTTATTGAGGAAAATATAATTAATATCAAACGGATTTTATGTTGTTTCCAAACCTGCTCAGGTTTAAAAATTAATTTTCAGAAATCTTCGCTTACTGGTATTGGTGTTCCAGTGGATTCCACCACTAGATCTGCCAAAATTCTTGGTTGCCCTACTTCCCCTCTTCCTATCAGATATCTGGGCTCACCCTTACACTACAGAAGGGTGTCTAATTCAGATTGGACACCTGTTATTGAAAAATTGGCCAAAAAACTTTCATTATGGAAGGCCAATCAATTATCTTTAGGTGGAAGACTAACCTTGATCAACTCTGTCCTGTCAACAATTCCCACATATTATCTCTCTATCCTTCACCTACTAGTTAAGGTGGCACAAGCTATGGATAAGCTCAGATGTAAATTTCTTTGGAAATCTTCTTCTGCTTCTACTCTCCACTTAGCTAAATGGGCGGTACTCTATAAAGATAAAAGCCAATGGGGATAGGGCATCATAAATATCAAAAGTTTCAATTTAACCTTGAAAACTAAGCTACTTTGGCAGCTACTATCACACACTTACTCTCTTAAGTGGAAAGTAATTTTAAAGGCTAGATATTTCTCGAGATCTTGGTTAGGGACACTTTCGAATACTTCAACTGGTAGGGCTTTCCTTATTTGGCTAGAAATAAAGACCTGCTTTAATTTCTTTAATACTTTCACCACTTTTCATGTTAATAATGGTCTTAATACCATATTCTGGGAAAATTGCTGGAGGAATGGGGAAAAATTAAAGAATATTCTTCTTGATCTTTTTCAATTAGCTAAATTCAAAAAGGCTTCAATTACGAGAACAATTGAAATTTATCTTCAAGACTTCCATAAATTATTTAATGATACCTCTTCTTCTACTGAAATTGGATCTCTACAAGCTCAAGCTGATCTATTCACAGACATTATTAACTCTATCATGCTTCGCCCTGTAGAGGATACTATTGATTGGTTTAATTCCACAAGTAAGTACACTGTCAAGTCAGGGTATAAGATACTTAATGATGGTGGGATTAGAACTCATTTCTATGATAATATCTGGCATAGTTGGGCCCTCTAAAGGTTAAATTATTTTCATGGTTGGTTATTTTTAATAAGGCTCTAACTAAAGTTATTTTGTGTAAAAAGGGTTGGACAGGCTCTGATAGTTGCATTTTTTGTAATGGTTATCAGGAATCAACTAAGCATTTATTTATCAATTGTGCTTTCGCCGTAGCAGTATGATACACTTTTTTACAGGGACCTTTGTATCCTGTCGTTACTTCTATTGCTGATATATTTTCTTGCATTCTTCCATTAAAAGCTGATTTTTCAGCAAAGGGTAGACATACTTTGATTCAAGTTATTCTGTGGTCCATTTGGAGGGAACGGAATAATAGAATATTTAGAGGAAAATGTACTTCATCCAAAGTTACTAATACTATTTTTTCTCTTTGTCATTATTGGTTTAACATTTTGGGCTCAGGATTTGAAAAGGATGACAATATCCAGGTATTCAATCTCTGGAAAGTGATCGTGTTTTGGAGCAATCTTCTCATGCTCTGCATCTGCCTCAGCAAAACTCTGATGATGTAGTCCCTACTCAGGACTAATGTCAATCATCATGTCATTCATACTTGAGCTTACATATTACTTTTTTCTGAGATTTTTTGAGCAACAGGTGTTTGCCTGTTTTAGACAATACTAATTTTTGTGGTGGGAATTTTATACTCCACCAGCGACTGTAAAATTAGTACTGTGCTTGCTGCGCTTTAACTTTTTACTTATATAATGATTACCGTTTATAAAAAATAATCATTACCAAACATATCCTAAGAAAAGCTTAGCTACGAGGATCGAAGTCGTAACTAATTTACATCAAATTCCAGTTAAAGACGGGTATGGGACGATGTTAAAAATTAAAATCCCCTGCTCTTGACAATAAAGGCGTGGTGGCTAAGAACATCTAAGATCAAGCCTACCTCAAACTCGAGCATCAATTTGACAGCGATAATAATCGAAGGCATTTATGCCGGGACCACTCTGACGTTCCTCTACGCATATGCGACAGTTATTTTATCCATGTTACGCGTGGACGTGCCAGGCAAGTTAATTAAATCAAGCCATTCAGATTTCTTTTCTTCCCTCTCATGCCATCTCGAAATAAAGCGATCGAGTTGGAAAAAAGCAGCTCTTTAACGCGTCTCGCGTCTGATTAAACTACCGTGACGTCCATTGTGACGAAAATGGAGCTCGCTCTGTGGTGTTCGTCGTTGTCCCGTCGAGGCCTTGATCAACAATACGCTGCAAGCTGCATGCCTTCTGCAGCTAAAATTTGTTTTAGCTACCGATCTCATCCATTCTGGTTGTGCAGTTATTCTGGAATATTTATTTCGAAGACGGAAAAAGACACTGGTCTGAGCATGAGGCTTTGAATGTGGATTCACCAACACCTGCAACCATTTCTGATATTTGCCCATTTTGTGCTCGAGAAAACTTCCCACCACTTTATTGTATTTAATCGATTGCAATCCGCCCGTAAATGTCATTACCTTGTTATGGGCCGATCAACTCAAATACTGGTGGAGGTTTTTTTTTGGGGCCCGTTTCCTTTTACCATAGCGTTAACGGCAAGGACCGTCATAGTGGGCCTGCAGTTGATAAATTTCGTATTGTATTATTTACATTGGTACTATCTGTTTAACTCCAAAATTTCGTCTGCTAGAAACATAAATATCACAAGTCTCCTCTATTTACGTCAAAGCATTTTTTGAGGATCTGTTTGATAATAAAAGTAGATTATTGTTTTGTTTTTTTTTGTGTCAGTGGGTTCATATCTAAAAAGTAGTTTATTTGAAGATGAATTATTTAAAAAGTGATTACAATGACATGGTAAGAAAATAATGTTTGTTTAATAGAAAGAGTGAAAAATCCAAAAAAAATTTAAGACTAAGTTTTTTTTTTGGATTATTTGGATATTAACATTAAAAAACAAAAACGCAATAATCAAGTTTTGTTGCCAAATAGAGTATTGTGATTAAAATTTTTTTCCCCTCTTTCCAGTAAACTAACATTATTATCTTACTATGTTATCACTTTTTAAATAATCCATCTTCAATTATCGACAGACAAATAAACCCTTGGTATTTAATTGAGATGTGGCTAAATATGAATTGTCGTAAACTTAATCTAATTAATTGTAGACAAGATAAGAAGTTACTCCTAAAGAACATCAAACAATCGGAATTATCACACAATTCTCATGAGAACAGTCCAAGCTATTGCCTTATCCATTGGACTTCTAATTCAATCACTTGCTTTACTGGTTAGTAATCTTAAGTCCTTGATAATGTCTCGACATCCTATGATCCTCTGTATCATGGGTCCAGTAGGGAAACTTAATCTGGAGACTGATAATTATGTTGGACTCTATTTTAGACTTGAATTTTTTTGATCGGGTCTGTAATTTTGTTGTCATTCGCACTACTGAGATATGTTATTTTGAATATCTTTTCTTTCATTTAATGGTGGTTCTCGTAACCAAGTGTTTCATCGATACATTTGACTTTTACAGTTTACCCTCAAAAAAAGAAAAAGAAAAAGAAGAGGAGGACAAAGAAAACACAATTTAATTCCATTCCATGATACTTGAAGGGGTCATCTTTCAATGATCTCAAATTCTTATCACTATATTAAATTATACTCCTAATCCATGCGTTTGCCCAACTCGCATGCCAGTGGTTTCAAGCAAACCTTCGCTCTCTTCCACTTCATCTGTCTTCTTTCTGACACAAACAAACCGGGCGAAAAGGCAAGAGCAAAAACTAGGGTTTCAAAAACACCCACAACCAGATTCTGATGATGATGAATTTTGTGCCAGGGCAAACCCAAATCCCACCCTTCGACAATCCCCTCCCGCCCTTCTCCACCGTGGATCCGTCGTGGATCGACCGGAAGAACGGCGGCAAGAGGAACAACTCCCCTCGCTGGAAACTCCGCCGGTACGGCGGCGGTCACCCCACGAAAAAGAAGCCTTGGAGGTCGACCGCGCCCCTGGCTCCCCGGAACACAACGTCCTTCCTCATGCGAGCGAGCAAGTCAGGGGGGATCGCGCCCCTCGTGTCGCCATGCCCCGTGACGCCGGCAGTCCTCCCGACGCCGAGGCTCTCGCCATCGAGGGAGGGGGTGGTGGACATGGCGAAGGAGGAGTGGGGGGTTGACGGGTACGGGTCGATGAAGGGGCTGATTCGGCTGAGGGTGGGTGTCGGGGCGGCGAGGGCGGAGGAGGAGGAGGAGGAGGAGGTGGAGGAGGTAGTGGAGGAGGACGGAGAGTCGAGCGAGAGCGATGTGGAGGAGCACGTCGAGGTGGAGAGGAGGTTGGATCACGATTTGAGTCGGTTCGAGATGGTTTGCCACCCAGGAGACGGGGCAGCGGCGGGGCGGGTGTTGGCGAACCGGGTAGACGACCAGCAAATGCATATCGTGCAGCTGGAGGAGGAGAATTTGACGTTGAAAGAGAGGGTCTTTGTGATGGAGAGGCAGTTGGGGGAGTTGAGGAGGAGGGTGATGGTGTTGGAGATGGGCTACCAGGCCAGAGAAGAGGAACATAGCGTGAACACCACCGAGGATGTTTTGGATAATGGGGACGTGTGCTCGGAGAAGAGTCTCGTCGATCGGGGGCTGATCGTTGCGGCGATGGGCTAAGCTAACACAAGCATGGGTGTGTATAAGGCACTCTGCATTTTATGATTCTGTCGCTACCTTACGTTACGTTGGACTGTAAATAGATTGTTCTATCACTATGATCGTAGGAGTCCAATGATCTAGGATTTAGTTTAGAATTTGTAGAAGACAGCCTTATTTGGTTATTGTAAATTTAAAGGTTCCTTTACTGAACAAGATATTCTGACGATTTAGAGTTAACTTCTATTTCGTAGAAAAACATCTTCTTTTTATATTGTGAATCTATATTCCTTAATTTGCAGTTTATGTAGTTGTCAATCTATGAGTTTTTTTTTTGTACATTAGCTGTTTGGTAAATTTCCCACTGCATCATTCATGGGCTATTATATCGCAGCTTGTAAAACCTTCTGGTCGTATGAGTTTTCTATATTACGAGAGTACAGGTATGGTTCACCTGAATTACTGAATGTGTATGCTCTCCTTCTCGTCATGTTATCTCCTTCCCTCGTTACAGGTGCTTCACAAACATTTTTTTCAGTGCATTTGTTAATTTTTTTAGAGGGACAGGGTATCTTCCATCTATTTTTTCCCTTGTCAAATTTACCTTTGTTGTGAAATCGGAATGAGATCACTTTTACCATTAGATCATGCTTGTGTTCATGATTGGCACTCTCTTCCTTTGAGCTTTCGTTTCTTTTAGTGTGAAATCATGTTATTCATTAGAATCCTGTTTTGCACTGATTCTACCATTAATAACGTCGGGTAGATGCTCCCTGGACACTGATTATCTATTTTCTACTCTACACTTTCTTGAACACATCAAAATACAAATTTGATATTTGCAGTGCCTATATGACATGCTATGTTCTTTGCTATTTTCCACAGCATCACAAATCCTTCTCGGGAGTTGTCTCAAGTTACCACTCACAGATCTTTGAGAATGGTGGTGGATTGGTTTCCGGTGTTGATTGCTAAGGTGATGAATCTTATCTGTTGTTTCCTTAAGCATGGTCGTTGGATTAGTGTTGTAGATGAGATTCACTCTTGTAAATTTTGAATCCTTTGATTTTTTCCCTTTATCAGCAGGTGTTTTTTTCGACTCTTTACCATTTTCAGTAGAAAAAAAATGAGGGGCATTAAAATGATAGTAGGGGAATGGCTATTGTTTCCCAGCTGTCCCCAAGTTGACTTCCCCTGGCCCATCAAAATGTCCTGAATTGTTCAGGTTGAATGGTAGCTGTCAGATAAACATCCTCACTCAATAGAACTCTAGATCAGTATGCTGTCACTGTGTCACTGTGTCACAGGCTTTATATGCTATTCCTATCTTTTAGCAAGATGCTATGAAACTTTCATTGATTCTTTGCTCGTCCAAACAAACGAATCCAAATATTTTAGTTCTAGTGGAGAACTACGAACTATAAATTTTAAAATTACCTGGAAGAGAATTATCCATGATTTTAAAGTGCAAATTGTCTTCTCACCTTAGGTTTTCATCTTCTACAGGCGTGGGCATGATTGCCAATATTATTGATGCGTGTGTGGTTCTATTCAAGGTGAAGAGTACGGGACGGAAGCAGATGGAGTATGTCCTGAACGTTTTGAGGTTTAATAAATTATCCATGATTTTAAAGTGCAAGTTTGTGTTCTCACCTTAGGTTCTCATCTTCTACTGGCGTGGGTCTGATTGCCAATGCCATTGTCAAGTGATGGGTGCGTTATACTATTTTATTAAGGTGGAGATTACGGGATGGAAGCAGATGGAGTATGCCCTGAAGTTTAATAAATTATACATGATGAAACATGCCGGGTTGACTGAGAAGCATGTGCAACGATGCCTTGTAAAAGCAGATGAAGTCTGCCCTGATTATTGGAAGTTTAATAGATTGGAAGTCTATCTTGTTTTTGGGTGAAGATCTTGCGTTGTGGCTTTACTGGATTTTTCTTTGAGGATGGCAGCAAATCTATTTTGTGTAAATGCATCTTATGCAAAACCTATTGTCCCATCCCTGTCTTATATATGGTTGTATTTTGCATTGCATTGTCACGGAGCACTTTATGTAGCGTTTGGTACACTGTAAAGAAAATAGATAGAAATGGAATGAACTTTGGAATGAAATTAAGAATAGAATGGAATAGAATAATTTTATTTCATTTCAGTTTGGTACGTAATGGAATTGTATAGTGGAATTGACAGATAATTTCTTTTCACTGTTTGGTATATAAGAACAGGAATGGAATGAAATATAATATTTGAAAGATTAATAATTACATATTAATTTGAAAAATAAAATAAATTTTTTTCTATATAAGTAAAATAAAAATAACATTCATTTTTACTCACGACAAATAAAATAATAATGATAAATTTATTTTTGTTTATGATAAGTAGAATAAAAATGATAAATTAATGTTTACAATTAATAATTGAAATAATAATTCATGTTTACAATAATTCATTAATAATTGAAACCAAGAATGATAAACAAGAATGAGAATACATAGTAGTCCATGATAGAGTAACATAGTAGTCATTCATAAAAAAGATCAGACAAACAAGAATTTACATTATCTGAATTCATATTATCCTTCAACTCCCATAATCACCAAGCCTTTTAGTTTCGAAAGATGGTATTTTTATGTAAGAGCTTCGTCATAGGTTAAATATAATAGAATTGACTACTATTTAGTCTGAAGAAGCTAATAAATAATTAGTTCATCCAATGAGAGTGTACCTCAGAAATGTAAACTATCACCACGGCTCGCAAGCCTCTCTGTCCTGAAAGATGGTATATTTGTATCAGATATCATCCCAGGCTACACCCAATAAGATCATCATCCATAATAAAAACAAGAAATGAAGCAAATTTCTATATAAACCCCCAAAAACAACATAAAAACTGTTGTAAATATGTCTTGAATTATGTAGTTTGTTTAGGGTTAGTTTGGTCATTTGACCAGTTATGTGCCCCATTAGTGTTTTTCTCTTCACCCCTCGGCACAACAAGTGGAATCAGAGCCAAGGTTGGAAGGGTGAAGAAGAAAAGTTTGATTTGTGCTTTTGTTTTGGAGAAGAAAGGGGACGTGATTTGGTCTAGGATGAAAACCCTAGAACTTGGGTGGAGGAACGTGCACAGCCCGTGCACCAGCCTGCGCGCACACCAGCGCGTCAGTCCTCCCAGCAGCCCGCGCGCCACCCGTCCCGTGCACAGCCCGCGAGCAGACCAGCGCGCGCCAGGCTTCCCAGCACGTCCGCGCGCACCAGCG
>JAMKQA010043526.1:0-11435 GCA_024699735.1 Posidonia australis | reverse complement strand
TTATTAATTGATAATGAGGTAATGGAATTTGTCCTTCTATGGCCTTTGACCATATTGTGGAAGAAGGAGGTATTAAGATCCCCCTCCTTTAACCACAGGACCCTAGACTTTTGCCTCCAATATAGCTCTTGTTCTTTAAGTAGATTCAAATGTTCAAGCCTCAACTCCTTTTTTTGACACCAATTAATGGGAACACTGTTTTCATCTTGAATATCTAAATTCAAGACTTGAGCCTCAATAGCTCTAAGTCTGCTGGCTCTAAGCCCCTTAATAGGTATAATCCATTGCTTAATGAAAGCTTTTAGTTTCTTTAATTTAAAACTAAACAGTGAGACTGGAGTGCACATTGATAGAGGGTAATCATTTTGAATCCAGAATTCTTTAATCTGTGTTTTAAATCCTTCATATAAAAGCCAAGATTTGTAAAACCTAAATGGGTGTGGACCTCAATTAGGTGCCACAGTGTCAAGTAGAATTGGTATGTGATCAGAGATGATCCTTGATCTACCAGTACATAGAGCATCAGGAAAATTTCTTGACCAACCAGGAGAAATGAGGAAACGATCCAGCTTTACCAAAGTTGGGTTCTCCTGGAAATTGGACCAAGTATAGGAGAGGTTGTTAGGAGAGAGGTCTATAAGAACCAATTGATTAATGAATCCATTGAAGCTTTCCATATGACTATTGAAATTAATTGGAGAGGAATGCTCACTAGGAAACCTAATGATATTGAAATCACCTCCCAAAATCCATGAATCATTCACATAAAAGCTGATGTGGTATAATTGATCCATAAATAATGATTTCAGACTATGATCGCAGGGGCCATACACCCCTGTGAGCCACCAGATGAGGTTAGAGTTTATACTCTCAAAGTTAATAGTAAGACTGAAGCATGCAGGGGTACAACTAATAGCCTTAAAAAGTGTATTATCCCAACCAATCAGAATGCCTCCTGAAGCCCCAAAGGATGGTGTTGAGGACCAAGCATTGATTTTGTTCCCACCCAGAAATCTTAGAAGACCCACAGAATAGTCCTCTTTTTTAGTTTCACTAATTATAACAATATCACATTTATTTGAAGTAATAAATTCTTTAAGTGCTCTCTCCTTATTTCTAGAGCCTAACTCTCTTATATTCCATACTGCAATGATCATTAATAATATTAAGCAATTAAAACGAAGATCTCAGCCCATCAGGATCATCAATATTGACAACATCTTTGCCTTGGTCCAATCTAACAAGATTGAAGAAGGCAATAACAGCTTCTCTAGAGGATAGAGATATGCCAATATTATTGCAAAATAACTGAAATTGTTCATATGATTCCCATCTCAATGGATCGAGTCTAATTGACTCCCTGTTGATCTCAGGGGATGTATTGCCACTATTCATATTTAAGGAGCAATTAGAAGCCAAATTACAAGTAAAATCATTAGAATATTCTGCAGAAGAGCTAACAAACTTACCTGGAGCATGAATTGGGGTGGGAGGCCTTGGGGAGGGCTTTCCCATCTCAAAATTCTTCTGTCGTCTATGCTGTTCCCTTTTGTCGCTCTTGTTTATGTTCGTTTTTTTTTTGCCTGTTTTGTCCTTGTCTTTCCTGAGTTCTGTTCTGTGCCGCTTATAAGCGCCACTCTTGTTCTTGTTCCCCGTGTGGGGGTCCGACCTAAAGCTTGCCGGTTTGCCAAGTGGTGAGCTAACCAATTCGATTCATTATTACATAAGATTTAAAATATCTTTTAATTTCAAAATGTAAGCCTATTCCGTTATGTGTATCCTTTTTGCGCTGTTTGTTGACGTATCTTTAACAGGTACACTAAATGGAGTAATTATCATTTAATTCTTGGTTTTAGGCGATTCGACTCTGATATCTTATTCAATATGCAGTTTGTAGTCCTACCTCACTTGACCACTTTCGTATAATGCGATACCCAAAAACTACGCCTTTTTTGTATAATTTCTCTGCTCTTGATGTTATTTTCTCATTTCTTATCTTATTATTGTTATTATTACTATTATTATTATTATTATATGTACATCTGACCAAGCAGGTTTCATGTCCTCTGGGCTGCTAACAAGTGCCAGTCAGCCCCACCAACCGTAACAGAAAAACACACATCAGGAGAGAAAGAAAGAAGGAATGGTCCTCATTCTTCATAATTATTGAAGTGCTAAACAGACAACAACAACAACAACAATGACAGAAACCAATTTAAAACAAAGCTATTTGATTTACAGCATCGGTTCATATACACACGCTGAAGATTTCCATTTCAAATTCCCAAACCTGTGAAAAGTATAAAGAAAACCCAACCACTGAATTGATCAAAACGATCTCCCTCTCTCTTGACGTTTCTTTGATGTTGTTGTGTTTGAATTCCTATATGTATGTGAAACCTTGATGCAGTTCTTGTTGCTTGCTGTGAGAATTGTTCTCTCCATTAGTTCTGTACTCACGGAGGTCACACCAATCATATAAGTCAGAAGTAGACCAGAACGGCATGTCCAAGAACAGCTCATCATACCCACCATCACCACCACCGCCGCCAATATTTTCAACTGTGAGGGACGAGGAGGCGGCCGAGGCGGCCGACACGTCCTGCGTCGGCGATAAGACGTACCCATTTGAAGGCTCAGAGAAATTCGGAGAGATGATCAGGTTAAGATCTGATTCCATCAAGAAACTGCTGCTGTTGCTGTTGCTGCTGCTGAGTTCATATGATTCCGCTTTCAAGGTGGGGATTGCAGGGGCAATGGCGGCTGGAATGTCATTACTGGGCTTGTTGGCAGTGGTGCTTTTTATCATCTTGGGTTGGCTTGGTGACACCACTTTCTTCTTCAGTTTGGTGTTCCAGTAGTTCTTCACGTCGTTGTCGGTTCTTCCCGGCAACCGTGCAGCAATGACAGACCATCTGTATCAATTTTTATTTTCAGTAAACAAAAAAGGGGATCAGAGAATTGAAGGCATGGTAAGAATTTCATGTAGTGTATACCTGCTACCCATGGTTTGATATAGGGTGGAGATGATGTTGTCTTCCTCCTCTGTGAATCCTCCATGTTTGATGCCTGGTCTCAGGTAATTCAGCCATCGCAGACGGCAGCTCTTGCCACAACGCCTGAGTCCTGCAATTCGAAAGCAGAAAAGGATTAGTAAAGTGGCAGAAGATTTTGAAAACCAATGAATGTGAGCTTTACTTATCTGTTGAAAATCTGCATATGATTAGGAATTTGAAAAGCATAAAGCAGTGTTTTTTTTTTCAGTGGTCATTATTAGACTTGGAAACAACCCACAAAATATTTTGGTTTTTTATCCTCAAAAGTTGGAGTAGGTAAAGTCTGAAATGAAGTAGTAGATCATTTCCTGGATTTGAAAAGGTACATGAAATATGTTCTATGGTAAGCTATATGAAGTTTTCTGGAGAATTCTATAATTTAGAAGCGTAGATGATAAAGTAAGCTATAATACTCCAACACAAGAACATGCGATAAAACTTTTCAGAAGAACATGTTTCACAGGATAGAATCAGAAGCTCAAAGTGGTAATGGAACAGTATACAAAACGAAAACAATATGATGAGCTTAATCATTAAAATGGGTGATAAAGAGCTGGATGAAAAGAAACCAACAATAGAAGTTCAAAGAACTCAAATGAATAGACATAAGCAGAATTAGAAACACAAACACACCTGCTTTGTGAGGCAGAGCAATCCAATTCCCACCAGTGCCATACTTCTCTATGTAAGTCTTGAGAACTCTATCTTCCTCAGGGGACCATGGCCCTCTTTTCACGTTTTCCTTGTCACAGCAGGGTGCCCTTCCCATTGCTACTGACACAGCTCTCAAAAACGAGCAGCAACTTCAACAGTAGAGAGGGAGGAGAGCGGCAGAGGAAGCGGTGGTAGGAACGAAACAGAGAGGTAGGCTTGTGGTGCTATTTAAAGAGGAGAGCTGTGTTGACCAAACATGATTTCACTGATCATCCAAAATTAGGGGTGCAAAATGTAAATGGATTGAATTAAGCCAACAAAGTTCTACTCTTTCCCTTATTTGTAAGTAATGGGTAACATAAATATGTATTGCTACCAGGGTTAACGGATTGACCGCAGATAGAACTAGTTGACCCGTCAAACAACGTGTGAAGGGTAGAAAATATCTCCTATCTTTACTAGTTTCAAACAGAATAGGTTGAAATGGTGGATCGTACCGTACCCAACTCATTTATAGTCCTATCCCATATAGTGCAATATCATGTTTCATTTTCTCTTGTTCCTATTCCCATTGTAGATACAGAAAATCTGCACGAGTGCAAATTGAGTTAATATGCCGTTAAAAGCTAAGAAGATTAGGCCTTAGTTTTTTTTTTTTTTTTTTTTTTTGAGAATAACAAAGTGGTTTACGGTGCAATAATAATTTTTACTTTCGGATGATATCAATATAGCTGTCCTACAACATGGATTGTTTCAAACCAAAAAAGAAAAAGGAAAAACGCAGATCTTGCCATGTAGTAGTTGGATAAATTAAGAAGAATTCGTTTGGGTGTCACTTTTTGTTGGATCGTCGACCTTCTGTCCTTATGCATTTAGTTAACATTCTTGCATCCAATAAGTTTAATTACGCTTAGAAAAATAGTAAAAGAATAATATTAGGACAGTCCGGCAGTTCAGGGCCATTGGCAGGTGCGTTCTAAATTCTAAGATAAAGAGACTTTTTTCACTGTAAGCCTATGAGATGTTAAGTCCTCTCATACCCGCAAATCGTAGTTAATTTTTGCACAGATCTCTTGAGATGAAGTTTACGTTTTTTTCGTGATATTATAACCTTCAAGATTTGTACATGACACCAACGTTTCCGCTACCCATCTTCTTTTGTGTGTTGATCAGAAGAAGTATTATTCTGAGACACTATGTTTAACCACAAACTAGTGGACAGAAAAAGGAAGAAAGAAAGCATTGTTTGCGTGCCTTCCTACATAGTTACTAAACCAGCGAAAAAAGTGCGATTTTGCTCCGTGCCCTATCTCTGTGCGAATAACCCCTGTGAAACCCTAATGCTATGGCGTCTGGCCGCCGCAAATCTTCTGGTCGCCGCGACGCTATCCCTCCTCCTTATAACCTCCGCTCGCGCAAGGCTGAACTGGTTGTCGAGTTCTCTCTGCGAGCCCCTCGCTCGTTAAAGTGCACCGTTGATCGGTAATATCTTTCTCCCCTTCTTCGACGACAGTCCCTGTTCAGGGAAGTCGGAAGAAGAAAGTTTCTTCTTCTTCTCCCCTTTCAGATCTCCGATCTGACTTCTGTGGTCGGAGGAAAGCCTCCCCTTCTCCTCCTGGGCCCCGACGGGGTAGATCCTCCTTGGATGATCCCCGATCGTCTGGATCTGGAGTTTTGTTGATTAAATACGACTCTATTTCATGTTTTAGACTCGATTCCAAGGTTGCAATGGATATTACTGTGGATTATTTGTATTTTAGCAAGTATTTGTCACCGATCTAGTTGTACTCGGTGGCATTTTGCTCGTTGGGATCGGGTATTTTTGCTTCTTACGGTTCAGTGATATCTGAGCATTTTTCTTCTACTATTTATGGTTTTCCTGCTACTATTGTTGTGGATGGTATGATTTTAGATTCAAGATCTGATTCGGGGATTTTTTCTCGTCCCCTTGGAGCAATCCACTCAGATTTTCTATTAACTGTTAGTTTAGATCCTTTTTTTTCTCCCTTGGCGTCGGCGATCTCTTTCCCATCGGTGGGTCATCGAAGAGGGGCTCCGGGCTCTAGGAGCTGCGTGAGGGAGAAGCTAGGTTTCTCTAACACCTCGGGCTCTATGTGGGGGTACTCTCGGTATTCTCCCCCTGTTTTTAATGAAGTGATTAATTCAAATAAATGGAATGTTGCGGGTTTTGACGGTAATTACAAATCTTATTACGATAATTTGTATGTTTTTTCTTCGCCTGTTGATTCGGTGGGACCCCCAATTATTCGCGCGTCAGACGATGTGCTTAATATCTCTGCCCCATTCTCTTCTCCTGTCTTATCTGGCATTAATGTCTCTCTGCCCAGGAATGGAAACTTCTCCTCTTCCCTTAATAATATTATTACTTCGTCGTTTTTTTCGTCAGAAATCTTTGCGACAGAGATTTCTTCTGACAACTTTTCTGGCGAGTCCGACAACCTTTGTAGTGGCTCACGTTTTGCCGCTCTTCTCTCCTCCCCCTCTATTGAGAACTCAGATTCCGTCTCTGAGGTTGGTTCTCCCGAGTGGACGCTGGTGGAGAAGAAGAAAAAAGAGCCTTCCTCTCTGGTACACTTCTGTCGAGATAATGGTCGATGTTTTAAGTGTGGTTTGCGTGGTCATGTTAAGAGCACCTGTAGATTTATGGGTCATTGTTATAGATGCAAAGCATCTACTTATTCTATAGCCATTTGTAATTTCTTTCAGGAGCCCAGATCTCACTCTACCATGGCTGGCTTCTCACCTCAAAACCCCATTACGATACATCCCTCTAATGCCTCCTGTGACCTCACGATCCATTACTCTCACTGTGCTATTGTCACTAACCACTCCTCTCTCCTCTCTTCCGATATCCTTTCACAGCATATTTTTAATAACTGGCCTTCACACGTCAAAGTAAAGGTTTCAGACTTCTCTCCTGGGAAATTTTTATTAAAAGTTCTGTCTATTAAGTCCAAAAATGACATATTAAGCCGCTTTGGTTCCTCACTTCAATCTCTCTCAACCTCGTTTGTTCATTAGACGCCTAGTTCCAATGTTGTCCTCTCCTTGAAGGAGGAGGAGACCTGGATTCGATTGGAAGGAATCCCCCATCACCTATGGTGCACAGAAGTATTTCACAGACTGGTTTCTGATTTTTCAGACTTGCTGGAAGTAGATCTATCCCTAGACAGAGTCAAATTCCTGGGTTTTTCCAGGGTAAGGATCAAGTTATTCCCTGGTAAGGAAATCCCAGACGTCAGATTTTTTGCATATGGGAAAACAGTTTACCCGATTAAATACAAACTTAGTTGGGATTGATGCTCTTCTTCCCCCCCTCACAAAAGTCCTTCCCGGCATGGCTCAAGCAAACATCTCAGCCCTCTTCTTCCAGGAACCTGCAACCTGTTAGGAAATCCTTCAAAAGCAACAAAGGTTGGCGCGGTTCAAACAGTGGAAAAAACCCTTCCGCACCCAAAACTCAACACAAATCAAGTAAAAATGTTTGGATGAGATCTGCTTTCACCCCCCTCCTCCTTAGCCTCCCACTTATTTCTCTGCGGGGATTCTACCCACCCCTTCTGCTCCTGGAACTTCACCACCAACCTCCACTTCCCTGGTTAGTACCCTTATCCCTCCCCCCCAAAGTACAACTACTGACAACCCCAATGCTACTTCCACCTGGGTGGAGACAGAGATTAAGGCCAGAAATCTTTCTCTGGCTAAATTCAAAAAAATTATGGCAATTTATGATTACCTGGATCAAGAGGATTTGGGTGCTACCACCTCAGAAAAGCCCTCCTCAAGGCCTCCTACTCTTGTGCATGCTCCAGATAATGTCCTTCATTCATTTGTTGAATATAATAATGATTACAGTCATAGCTCTGCTTCTAATAGTTCACTTGATTTAAATGCTTGCAATATGATTTTTACTGGTAATTCTGAGACTAATCAAGTGGATTCTTTGAGATGGGACTCCTATGACCATTTTCAATCATTTTGTAAGTACATTGGTATTTCATTGTCCTCAAAAGAAGAATCTATTGCCTTCTTCAATCAAGTCAGATTGGATCAGGATAAAGAGTTTGTAAATTTAGAAGATCCCAATGCATCCTATGACTGGATGGGACCTTCTGTTTAACTCATTAAGTTTTTTATGATTATAGCAGCATAGAATATAAGAGGGTTGGGGTTTGGCCATAAGAGGAGAGAATTAAAAGAATTTATTATTTTTAATAAATGTGATATCATTATTGTTAGTGAATCTAAGAAGGAAGAGTACTCTGAAGGGTTTTTAAGATTTCTATGTGGGAAAAAAATTAATGCTTGGTCTTCGGTCCCATCTATAGGTGCCTCTGGGAGTATACTTATTGGATGGGATAGCAGGCTTTTCAAGACTATCAGATGCATTCCTTCCTGTTTCAGCCTTTCTATTAACTTTGAGAGCTTAGATTCTAACCTGATATGGTGGCTCACTAGAGTTTATGGCCCCTGTGACCATAGCCTGAAACCAATATTTATGGAAGAATTACACCATATCAGTACACTTGTTAATGATACATGGATTTTGGGGGGTGACTTTAATGTAATTAGGTTTCCTAGTGAGCATTCCTTCCAAATTAATAGCACCATTCATATGGACAGATTCAATGGATTCATTGATCAGAATGCTCTGATTGATCTTTCCCCAAACAATTTTTCCTTCACCTGGTCAAACTTTCAGGATAACCCAACTTTAGTTAAGCTTGATCATTTTTTAGTTTCACCAGGTTGGTCAGGGACATTCCCTGATGCAATGTGCTTTGGCAAAGCCAAGATTATATCGGACCACATTCCAATTTTGGTTGATACCTTGGCCTTTAATTGGGCCCCCCTTTAGATTCTACAAATCCTGGTTCTCATATGAAGGATTTGAACAAGTTATCAAGGAATACTGGTGGCAGAATGGTCATCATCTTTCTATGTGCTCTCCTGTTGCAGAGTTTAGCATTAAACTGAAGAATTTGAAAACATTTATTAAGCAATGGATTGCCCCCATTAAGGCTGTTAGAGCTAGAAGACTTAGAACTATTGAAGCTCAAGTTCAGGATATGGATAGTCAAGCTGAACATTCTGTAAGTATTAATTGGGCTCAGAAAAAGATGCTGAGGTTAGAACATCTTGATCTTCTTAAAGAATAAGAGGTGTACTGGAGGCAAAAATCCAGAATTCTATGGTTGAAGGAAGGTGACTTGAACACCTCCTTCTTTCACAACATGGTCAAATGTCACAGGAGGACTAATAATATCTCCTCTCTACTGATTAATAATTATGTAAACATATCCCATTTGGAGATCTGTAGAGAAATAGAGAATCATTTTACAAAGCTTTTCAATAAGGGCCTCAGTCCTCATATATATCTCAACTGGGATACCCTTATCCCTGTTAAAATTCCCTCTCCTGAACTGTTAGAGTTATCCTTTGAGGCAGAAGAAATCAGAGCAAGTGTTTTCCATTTTGCTGGGGATAAATCTCCAAGTCCTGATGGATTCCCTTTATTTTTCTTTCAGCACTTCTGGGATTTATTGAAATCAGATATAAAAAATATATTCCAATCCTTTCATTCTGCTATTGATCCTGACTTTATTTCTTCCATAAATCAGACCTTTATAGCACTTATCCCAAAAAAAATGGGTGCCATTAGAATCTAGGATTTTAGACCCATTAGTCTAGTGAATAGTCTATACAAAATCATTACAAAAACATTGGCTTCTAGGCTGGCTCCTGTGTTGAATACTGTCATTGATGCATCTCAGTGTGCTTTTCTGCCAGGGAGATCCATTGGAGATTGCTTCCTGGTTGCGCAGGAAACCCTACATTATATGAGTACCTCCAACACCAAGGGTTATATATTGAAAATAGATTTTGAGAAAGCATTTGACAACATTAAATGGAATTTTCTATTAGATTCACTAGCTGGTATGGGCTTTGGGGACAAATGGATCTCTTGGATCCGTATGTGTATAACTTCTGCAGAGTTTTCTATCCTGATCAATGGATCTCCTAAGGGTTTTTTGGGGGCAGCTAATGGGTTAAGACAGGGTGATCTCCTGTCCCCCTTATTGTTTAGTATTGCTTCAAATGTCCTAAATGCTATGTTGCAGACAGCTAAGAGGAATAACTTAATTTCTGGGATTAGTTTTCCTAATGATGGTCCCTCAATGGTCAATCTGCAATATGCAGATGACACTCTACTTTTCCTGCCCGATAGCACTGAGAATATGATTAATATCAAAAGAATTTTATGCTATTTTCAGTCATGTTCTGGTTTAAAAATTAATTTTCAAAAATCATCACTCACTGGAGTAGGGGTTTCCCAGGAAGATTTGTTATTTTCTTGTGATATCATGGGGTGTGAGAAAGTTGATCTCCCTATCACCTATCTAGGATTGCCTTTACATTTTAAAAAAGCCAATGTTAACAATTGGGCTCCTGTGATAGAGAAAGTTACTAATAAACTCTCCTCTTGGAAGGCCAGACATCTGTCTTTAGGGGGCAGATTAGTCTTGGTTAATGCTGTATTATCAGCAATCCCTACATACTATATGTCTGTCCTGCATATGCCCTTGAAGATAGAGAAAAAAATAGATATTCTAAGGAGTAAATTTTTATGGAATTCTCTATCCCCTAATCATAAAGGGATGCATTTAATTAAATGGTCTAACATTTGTAGGGCTAAAAAGTAAAATGGTTGGGGAATAATTAATCTGAGAAATTTCAGTGCAGCTTTAAAAATCAAGTTAATTTGGCAATTTTTCTCTAATCAATTCAGCCCTGTCTGGAAACTTATGCTTAGGGCTAGATACTTGCACAGGGGTCCTGGTGCAATATTGAATTCTTCTACTTCTTTCTGCTCTCCCCTATGGAGCCATATTAAAAAAGGGTTTAACTTTTTCAACTGCTTTTCAACTGTTAATGTTGGCAATGGTTTAAATACTTTATTTTGGAACCAAAAATGGTATAATGATACTCCCCTTAACTCCTTTTTATCTGAATTATATAGTGCTGCAGATTTAAAAAGGCTTCAGTTAGAGCAACTTTGGATTTGTTTCATACAAATTTCAATCGATTGTTCAATTTAGCTCACTGTTATTCAGTTGATCCCACTGTGCTTCAATCTCAGCTAGATTGTTTTGTTTGTATTTTGCAATCCTTAAATCTAGAAACAAGAGATGATAATTTTAATTGGCTCCCTCCAAACAATAGTACCTTCACTGTCAAGGCAGCCTACAATATTTTTAATGATGGGGGTCTACGTAATGTTTTTTATAAAAGCATTTGGGAGAGTTATACCCCCTTAATGGTCAAGCTTTTCTCATGGTTAGTTATTAAAAATAAGAATTTAACAAAAGAAAACTTGTTAAAAAGAGCTTGGTCTGGTATTCCAGTATGTACATTTTGTTCTATATATATTGAAAATAATAATCATTTGTTTCTAAATTGCTCATTTGCAAGGAAGATTTGGGATTTATTTCTGGTCTCAGACCTTTATCCTGGATATTTCTGTATAGATGTAGACACCTCGATTTTAAGGTGACCCAGGATTGAGTGTCCCTATGTTGCTTTGGACGCGATCAGCCCTTAAACCGAGCCCCAAACCCATTAGACAGAGCCCAAATCAGACATCTGTGAGTAGGGCTGGCGCACCAACTTGGCGCACCAAGCTGGCGCACCAACTTGGCGCAC
>JAMKQA010043525.1:0-19369 GCA_024699735.1 Posidonia australis | reverse complement strand
TTTTTGCATGATTTTTCATGTATATGGTTTTCCTTGTCTTCCATAATAGATTAGGTGGCGACTCCATTTATTTTGCTTTTTTTCGACGTGATTTTGCCGTCCGATTTCGCATTCATTTGCGGAATCTCCTCGCCGGCATGGTTACACTATCAGAAATGCTTGGCCAAAGCTTATCAGAAGAAGGTCTGACCTAGAAGTTTCTTGCCAAGGGACCTGGTCTTGTAAGCTATACATCTCCCTAATGGTTGTGGCAAATTCAAACCCAACTGGCGCAGACCATTCCTAGTCAAACAACACTTCTTTGAAGGAGCAATAATCCTGGAAGACATGGACCATGTCGAACAGTCAGAGCCAGTTAATTCATGCTATCTGAAAAAGTACCATCAGTGATCATAAACAGTGTGTCCTTACTCTGCGACATTGACATCTTTCTCCATGCATGCATGAATTCATTTTTCAATGTTTTTCTGCATCCATGAAGCCTTGCATCTTAGCACATACTAACCCACATTCAACATACACATATATAGGCAGATAATTGTTCTCATCATCACATGCATGGATCTTAACCCGGTAATGATAAGCAGAATAAGCTTACAATGTTGGGAATGCATAGCACCCCCTCAGGTAGATACTATTCAGGTAACCTAAGGAGTGAGGGAGCCACCTTTCATCGTGAATTGGGTGAAGTATCCAAGCCGCTCAAGGACCCTACACCTCCCAGAGGGAGATAAAAAGTTAGGGGCAAGAATGAGAGTGTGAGAAATAAAATAAAAAAAACATTTTTCTGTGAAAGGGCATAAAAGAATTAGAAGACAGAAGTCGTAGATAGAAGTCGGCCCTAAAGAAGAGGCATGACGGATAGCTTTGTCCCTATAATTTATTTTGGAGAGGAGTCAGAGTGAATACCTGGAAAGCATGTTCCAAAAAGGGCCTAACCAACCCTTTAAATAGCAACAGCTCCCCACCACAAACCAGGTACCTAGTACCTCCAAGCCAGGGATAGGGTGAACCCACATGCCTATGAGGGAGAAAGAATAAAGAACATAAAACAAAAAGCAGGGGTATGGTTCAGTGGGATTTGGAATGGAGCTTAAGACACAATATTGCATTTCCAGAGAGCCACCCAAAAAACTAGGGGCTTGAATAGAGTCTCGTGAGGATTGGACTACCATTCCCTTGTTTACTTGGCAATAAGCCTTCCAACATTGATTGCGCTACTAAGATCTTACAAATCGTTCAGCATGCATGCATTCTCCTCATAAGCATCATCTTAAAGCGTCGTCGAGACTAATCTGGCTCTTTGAGCTGAGACATGTTAGCAGTTTCAGCCTATGAGGATCAAGAGGACATCGCCTAAACCAGGGACATGCAAGATGCTCTTATTGGTTAAGGCCATTTATGTCAAACCAAGGGCATGTCAGCTATCCTATGGTTAGACACACAAATCTAGTACTCAACCAAGGGCATGCAAGCTGCTCTTACTAGTTAAGGTCATCCTCGTCAAGCCAGGGGCATGTCAACTATCTTATGGTTAGACGCACTAAGCCAATGCTCGACCAGGCGAATGTCAGCTGCTCTACAAGTTTAGGATCCCTGTAATCTACCCGGGCGGCATTCCAACTACCTCATATGGCTTCTTAAGTGCCTTATGAGGGCTCAATCATCAAACAATCCCAATCATCAGGGTTTGATGGCTATATCTCATTTTCTTTTGGGACCTGGTCAAGACTAGTTGGTAACTAGGATCTCTTGCTAGGGCTATGACCAACATGAAGTTTATTCAAAAGCTTGTTGTTTAGTCCATTGTAACGTTCAGCTTTAGGCTAGTCTCTCTGATTTTCAGCACCATTTGCGCTGCACCTTTTATCTGTCTGCATTGGACTTTACAAAATGTTGTTGAATGGAACAAAGTTGAAGCATATCTTTAAACCAGTGTTTTGAGCATGTTCTGTAGGAGATCGTTTGCCCTTTCTGGTGAGGTTTGAGTCAAGGAAAGCTGAAATGCCTTATTGATCATGGGTTCCCCCACGATGGTCACACCCATGCGCTACTCAGAAGTTCTCCAAGCATGGAACGGGAAAGTAACATAAAGTGATTGTGGTAAACTACAGACTTGGGATATCTCCACAAATTTTCTGGATATCGTAAAGGTGGAGATTTCTGAATACTTCCTATATGCAGCGGCTCGCTTCTGGAAGCCAGCCCATTGTGTCCTCTGCTTCAGTAGAGCCAAACTGACTCCTACTTTGGAATAGGTCCATAGAGTGTGTTGTCTGTCGAAATTCCTGGGACCTACTGTCTTTATGCAGTGCGACAGATATTCCTTAGTCTTGAGCGAGCTGACTGGCCTATCAACCAGTGATTGTGGTCGTCAGCTTATCTGTTTAGACGGACATTCTCCCATGCTACAGTTGGCTTACTTTGACAAGGTGGTCGGAATGCGCACCTCTTTGGGCGATGAGCTATGGTTAAAAGGCTTTATTGTCCGTTTCCTAGGAGAATTGGTTTTCAGCCATGGTTGGACAGTTGTAAACATTGAAGTCATCGAGATTGCTTTGGCAGTTGTCACCCGTCAGAAAGACTTGGCTCCAGTTATCCTGGCAGAAACATACAAAGCTTTAGACCGGTCACTGCGACACTGCCGACACTTTTAGGGTTGCAGAGCTTTTGTACAAGTGTGGTTGGTCGCTCATCTAGGTGTGGAAATCTTACGTCCACAACGATTAGACTTCGAATCCTACTGTCGAAGCGATCATGCACGCACGCTCACCTTGGTTCAGAAGGAATACGAGCGATTGGAGAGTTTGACAGAAGACAAAGTTATTTGGCAAATCATTCCTTCAACCATTCATAACTTTGAGGTTTCTTCAATACGGCCGACATGCAGCTTATCATCCTGCCGAGATTGACTGGTAGAGTTGAGTATCACCCAATCTGTGTAAGGCGGTAGTTTGGCAATCAGCAAGATTCCTTTGTTCAGGGGCTAATGCCAACCCAATTCCAGGATTACCCTTCAAGTTCCTATGCTATGACTAAGGATCTATCTCGCTTACTTAATGGTTCCATATGATCGAAAGGGGAAGGGTTGAATAGTAGATTATGAAGTCAAAGTTGAAGAAACATGGCCAATCTGCAGTGCTGCTCTGAGCCGTAAGCTCTTTACAAAAGCTCCAGGCTCTAAGAGATCCAGGGATGACGCAGACTCTTGACATTCGCATTATGCTACTGGTTGATTGAAAGTTGAAATGCATGTAATCATTGACTGCTATAATAGAATTCATTGGAACACTTCTGGCCAGCTTGTTTGACTGCTTATGGTTGATGCAGAGTATAAATTGCCATTGCGACCACATGTGCTTAACTAGTTCAAGTTGCTGCTTTCTTCTACCTATCGACTTGGCACTAGGGGACCACCCAGATAATAGTCAAGAATCTTGTTTTATTGCCCAAGCCTGGACAAATGAGGTCTTCACAAACTTTTGTACCAAATAACGCGAAATCCAGCCTGCTCTTTTGGACTTGCCCTAGTTGAGCAAGTCTGGGTTTTCTTCTAGACTTCGGACAAGGTCTAGGTGTCCTTGCCCTAGATCCACTCCAAAAGGACGAATCTCGGCAACGTTTGCTCTACTGGACTTGACTTAGTCAAACAATTCTTGCTTGCATCCTTTTCTAGGCCTCGTGCGAGGTCTAGAGCATATCCCGCTTGGTAAACTCTTCCCCCTTCGGCTGACAAGTCTGATATCCTGTCATGCCCTTGTCAGAGCAAGCTGATAACCCTAACTATCTGATAGTGGGTCCATCAACTCACCTTTGGACTGATATCCTAAACTATCCTATTGGCAATCATCAACTTGCCATCTCTCAGTCGGTAAGTCCGAAACATGCCATCTCTCGGTCAATAAGTCTGAAACTTGCCATATCCCCTCGGTCGGTAAGTCCAAAACTTGCCATTTCCCGGTCGGTAAGTCTGAAACTTGCCATATCTCTTGGTCAATATGTCCGAAACTTGCCATCTCTCGGTCGGTAAGTCCGAAACTTGACATTTTCCCTTCGTAGTCGGTATGACCAAAACCTACCATATTCCCTTCGGGTCGGTAAGTCCAAAACTTGCCATTTCCCAGTCGGTAAGTCCAAAGCTTGCCATATCTCTCGGTCGGTAAGTCCGAAGCTTTCCATCTCTCAATCGGTAAGTCTGAAACATGTCATATCCCCTCAATCGGTAAGTCCGAAACATGCCATTTCCCGGTCGGTAAGTCCAAAACTTGCCATATCTCTCGATCGGTAAGTTTGAAACTTGCCATCTCTTGGTCGATAAGTCCTAAACTTGCCATTTTCCCTTCTTGGTCGGTAAGTCCGAAACTAATCATTTTCCCATCTAGGTCGGTACGTCCGAAACTTGCCATTTTCCCTTCTTGGTCGGTATGTCCGAAACTTGCCATTTTCCTTCTTGGTTGGTAAGTCTGACACTTACTATATTCCCTTCTTGCTTGGTAAGTCCGAAACTTACCAATTTTCCTTCCAGTTGGTAAATTCGAAACTTGCCACTTTCCCTTCTTTCCCTTCTTGGTCAGTAAGTCCGAAACTTGCCATTTTCCCTTCTTGGTCGATAAGTCCGAAACTTGCCATTTTCCATTCCTAGTCGGTAAGTCCGAAACTTGCCACATTCCCTTTTTGGTCAGTAAGTCCTAAGCTTGCCACATTCCCTTCTTTGTCGGTAAGTCCTAAGCTTGCCATTTTCCCTTCATGGTTGGTAAGTCTGAAACTTATCTTAAAATCTTAAACCCCAGCCTAAAATCCTAACCCTAGACCTAAACCCTAGACCTAGCTAAAACACTAAACCTAACCCTAAATCCCTAAACCTAAACCCTAGTCCAAAACCTTAAAATTAATTCAAAATCTAATTCAAAACCTAGCCAAAACCCTAAACAAAATCCAAAACCAAATTCAAAACCCTAAATTCAACTCAAAACCCTAAACCAAATTCAACATTCTAAATCTAATTCAAAACCCTAACAGAAACCCTAAATCAAACCCTAAACCCTAATCCAAAACCCTAACAACCTATAACAACTTCCCACTCCACCTTAACAACCCTAACTACTTCCCACTCCACTATAACAACCCTAACCACTTCCCACTCTACCATAACAACCTCTAACTAACCATAACAACTTATAACAACCTACCTAGTCATTGCAAGCCTATAAATACCCCCCCCCCCCATTTGCAAGAAAAAAAATGGGGGAGAAAAAGGAGAGAAAAAACTTGGAAAAATTGAAAGGTGAGCCACCGTGGAGTTTCCTCTCAACTAGAGCAACCAAAGAGGTCTCAGATCAGAGGGAAAGCTCGGAGAGAGGAAGAATTTAAGTTCAGACAACTCCAACCACCTCTCCGGTGAGCTCCAGTGATCATCCTCACTGCCAGCTCAGGTGAGCTCCAATCAAAGCACATTTACTTTCAATTCTAGTTCCTTAGGTCCTCCTCCTTCTTCCCTAACTGATTCTAGTAGCGCCAGGTGGCTGCTGTGGTCGGAATCAAGGTTTTTGGGGTCACCAGACGCAATTTTCCGACAACGTAGGTGGGGGCATGAATCCAGTAAGTGATTCGTGCCCTAGTGTGCTCAATCCTCTTAAGTCTGGCCTTCCCTTGCTTCTTTGCTCCTCTGGATGCCATGAAACACCCTCTAGAAGCCACCATGAGCAACTCGCTGGAATCACAGTCACCGTCACCAAGGAAGAAGGGCTACAGTGTAGCACGATCAGGCATTTCGCCCTTCGCAACGCCACTCCGACCCCTGCGAAACAATCCCTTGCTCTCCCCCAACTCAACGGAAGCACCAGTGCCCCGTGTCAAGCCTTGATACCACTCAGCAGTCGCTGGAGCACAACTGAGGCTTTATCGAGGGGAGGAAGAGTGGCACGATTCTAGCCTCTTGAAGGAGGAAAATCCTCCTCTCTGTGTCCTCAGCCCTCTAGGAATCCAGAGTCACCGCAATGCAGTGTCCAGAGCCAACATCTTCCTCGACGTCGTCACCAGAGTTGTGTCGACGGCAAGGGAGGTGGAAAGCCACCTCTGACTATTTGAAGCTTCATCGGAGCTACTGGATGAACTCCACTCCTCCCCTTCTTGCTCCTAGTGAGCTTGGATGCCAGATCAAGCATCGAGATGCCTTGGAAGGGCATCCCAGATGGTCGTCGACGGCAGGGTTCCATCAATGGCTGCCGTCACTGATTTCTTTTTAAAAAAAATAAAAGATTAATAGTTTCTTTTGAATAAACTTCTGATCCTTTTCTTTTCTTGCAAATAGGTCCTTTTTTCTTACATTGAAGCCCCTACATATATTTTTAAATCATTTTAATAATGTTTGTTTTGGAATATTGTAGTGTGACCCTAGTACCTTTTTATTAATGTTTTCCAGGCTTTAATATTTGACATAAACCCCTGACTTGCTTTTACTTCATCCTTAAGTCTAGTATTCTACATAAAAAGCCCTGAACTTTATTAAATTGTTCTAAATGCATGATTTTATGACACAATTGCAAATTAAACCCTGGGGATTTAAATATTTACTTAGGTGTGTTCAAAATTGCATTTTTAACCCTGAACTTCACTGATTTCACACTGAATGTATATTTTCTAGGGTAAAATTATAGAATAGTCCCTAAAGTTCCAAATTTTCAAACAAAAGTTCATTATCTTGCACATTTAACCCTGAATTTCTTCAGAAATGCATTAAATACATGTTTTACTGACAAAATTGCAGATTGAACCCTAGGAATCCTGATTTTGACTAAAAATGCACAATTTTGCACTTTTATCCCCAACTTGTTCAAAATTACTTAAAATGTGTTTTCCTAAGTATTTTTGCTGATTTACCCTCAAAATTTCAGCTTTCATTCAGAATATGTAAATTTTGCAGAAAAGCCCCTAGAATTTACATTTTTCACTCACACATGCATTTTGTACATTTTATTACCTTTTTTTTTACATATTTTCTCATGCCTTCTTCTTTGCATCATGCACACATTCCAACTCATTTCCAACTTAATTTTCACATTATTTCCCAGATTTCTTTCGACTTTCACGACTTTGATTTGATTTGAATTTCCATCGCCTGAGGGCGTACATTAATAGACTTGACATTGTCGACATTGACCGAATGAGGATTATTTTTGCCAATTTGATTTTCTCGGATTTCTTAAGTTTCTGTTGTTTTGTGTGACACTTTCTGAGTATTCCAGATTTTCACAATTTGCCTCATCACCCAAGGGCGTATAGTAAAGTGGCATTTTCAATGCCAATATTATCCCTTGGATTATCATTTTTTCCTTTCTTCACTTTGATTTGGCATAATTTCACAGTCATCTTAGGCATGTGCATTCATAGTAGACAAGCATACACACAATTGACCATTAGCAAGCAGGAAACCTAGAAATACCGAGTTCTTCGGGCTCATAAGGGTGCGTAACCCCTTCCCCATGCGTAACAAGAATCCTTACCCTTTCTATGGCCCACATTGATTTGTGCACTACATCCATTTGGCATGGAGCATGCATATGGTTTCTTCACCTTGATTTCTTTTGTTTTTTTCATTTGTGTTTGGTTTTCCTCGTCTTTCCATTAAAAGACTAGGTGGTGACTCCTTTCTCTTATCCTTTTCTTATCTTTCCCTGGTATTTCTGAGCCTAGTCTTCTTCTCCGGATTCACCATCTTCGCCGTGACCGTATCGGGACTCCATGTGTGCTTCCATGCACCTTGGAGAGCCGTGCAAGGTTCCATCGGCATGGTCACACAATCTCTATCATACCATCCATGGCCTAGCTATAGCTGGAGGCCCACACTCTTGTAGTCATTAACTTAACTCGAGATACCCATCGCATACCCTATAGTTAAGTCACAGAAATGTGTATGGAGGTTACGTCATTAGGAAGGTTGTACAAGCCTCCGGTCCCATCACCCAAACCAAACTGCCCAACATCTATACCACAGCAGTAAGAGAGCCAACCCCCTAAGCCAATCATAGAGGAAATTCTACCAAAGACCACCACCACAAATAAAAAAGACTAGCCAACAGTCGATATTACCTCATAGTTGAAGGACAAGGTTGATATATTGATCTAGGACCAGATTCACACCTCCACTAAACACCAAGAGGCTTTTCTTAGAGTCTTTCAAATAGCCCATGTCTCTCCTACTATAGAACCTATAGCCCCATAAAACATGGTGGGCATGATCACAACATCGTATGTAATCTCCTTCTCCAACCTAGAGTCATCCCCGGCAAGGACTAACCACAATCAACCACTTTTCATCATTGTAAAGTATGAAGGGTTCCACATTCCTCTTATGTTGGTTGATAATGGTGCAGGTCTAAATGTTTACCCCTTGAGAACCACAAGCCAACTGAGATTCTAGTCCGAATACACTACTCCAGTGGTAAATGGAATGACGGCTTTTGACAATACTCATCATAATGTCATGGGTATTTTGGTTATCCCCATGGTAGTTGTACCAACTCAGCTCGACGTAGACTTCTACGTTGTTGATCTCGAGCCCTCTTTCAATCTTTTGCATGGGCACCCTTGGCTCCACAAGCATCAAGTGATCCCATCAACTCTACACTGTATGATCAAGTTCCGTTGGGAAAATGACATTGATGTTGTAATAGTGGAAAACTTTGAGAAGGAAAGAGTTGAAGTTGTTTAGTCTACTTCTCCCCAAACTATGCACTTCTATCTGAAGCCTTCTGATGTACTCTACATTGTTAACAGGTTTGAGCCAGTTAATTTCATTCCCGTCATTGAGCGTACCAGCCATCTGGCCATTCATGGAAATCCTTTTGCGATGGTTGAGAATCATTGCTGTCAATGGGGGTATCAAAAAGGAGCACCTCTTGGGCGGTATGGCCAAGGGATCACCAAGCTCATCATAGCAAAAGAAAGAAGGGAATTTGAAGGACTCGATTATGAGTGGCATCCTTGGGACAGACTCCAGCACAATCGTAAGTCCAAGAAGCATTCCATGGGATTTATCTAACTTTGTCAGTGTAGGCTTCTTAGATCTCAACTAGAGTCATATTATTGCAAAGACCGTACTATTGTAGTATGAGTTAGTCAATGGACTCAAGTGGGTTTGTGTAGAGGAATATTATTCAGACGATGAACACTTAGATGAAGAAGGCTTGGAAAAGGTAGACAGAGAAGTTCAGAAGCCTTTAACTCTGACATGGTCAATTAGACTCGCATGGCGATCTATAGATTCAGCAACAGATTGCTTTGCAGTTCCACCACAACTTTAATGATGGTAGTTTTGTTTGCAGCCTTCCCAACATCTCAGTCAGCGAACACAGTAGTTTTCGATCAATATGTAGCCCGAACAACACCACTGGTTGGGACATTCACAAGGTTAGTAGTTTCCACACCACCATCAGCTTCACCAAAGGCGTAGTCAATCGTGTCAACCACTCCCGCAATTTAGCTAGCATCTCGAACAACATCAGTGGTAACTTGGGCTCATCATCCATCTACCTCAGCAAGTCTAATTTCATTGTCACCCTGTACAACACCATTTGCAAGACCACAACATATCTTATTGAAGACACATCATTAAGCACAGCCTTCCAGCCATTGGTCCAATTAGTACATTTGATGGCCACATATGTTCTAGCTCGGATTCAGCAAGCACCCTCTCCAGCATTTGTCCCCCAATCTCTAGTGCAGTTAATGGCACGAAGTGCTACTAGAAGTGAAGAGGTTGTTGAGCTAGAAGTGCATGAGACCACTGGAACTTACTATGTAAATATCGCCTCTGATATGGATGAAGGCGACACAATAAAAGCACAAGTTGATAGCATGCTAAGTGATCTGGAGATCGTAGTCCAAGAATAGTTAGTAGCACTAGCCAAGGACACAGAGGAAGAGCCCAGGCATAGAAAAGGAAAAGTAGTCGTTACAGAGCTCTTGACAACCTAGTCAAATCAGTAGGACCAATCCCATATCATGGTCCTTGAGGTGAGAAAACCAACACATGCTAGACCAAGGGAGTTAATCTCCCATCAGCTAGAGGTGGGTCTAGATGGTTCTACTAGTTTAAGCCTCACTTTAGTAGTGAGGATCAAAAACAAAAAGAAGATCCTAAGTTAGGCTTAGGAGAGAATGCAAGTGGCAGCACTCTTATAAGTCTGACAGAGGACAGCCACTCCACTACAACATCCAGTGTACATAGCACCCAGGAAACTAAGGAAGTTGAGAGCTTCCAAGGACCTAATAAAGTTACTGAAGAAGCAGAGCAGCCAGAACCACAAATAAGGGCTGATACAAACCGAGCCCATAGACACTCGATGCACCTACCAGAACACCAATGTGAGTGTGGCTATCTTAAAGCGTCGCTACAGGGAGAAATCAAAGCACATCTTCTCCTATCATGTAATAGATCCATCCTTTCAACAAGAAATTCTATAAGAACTTATTGCATATGAAGAAGAAGATGATGCAAGCATAGAGGAAGATGATGACGTGCCACCAGATTTCCAGCCTCATGACAATGATTTGGAGGGACCAAATGTGCATGTAGAAGAAGAGACGGAGCTGGTCAATATAGGCACACCGGATGATACCAAGGAGGTGTGCATTAGTGCTAAGCTCACGCCCCAAAGCCAAGGCAGATTTCGTAGCTTTCCTTTGGGAATATGTTGACGTCTTCACCTTGAGTTATGACGACATGGTCGGCTTTGACGTCAATGTGATAGTGCACACATTGCCTCTCAAGCCTAATGCCAAGCTAGTCCAACAAAAGCATAAAAGATGGCAACCATAGTGGCTATTGAAGCTTAAAGAGGAAATCATGAAATAGCACAATGTCAACTTCCTAATGGTCGTCCATTATCCAACATGGCTTGCCAATGTCATGCCAGTGCCAAAGAAAGATGGAGGGGTCTACATGTGCATTGACTACAGAGATCTGAACAAAGTGAGTTCGAAATATGACATTCCACTACCATATATTGACGTCTTGGTCGACAATACCACAGGGCATAAAATGCTATCATTCATGGACGATTTCTCAAGTTATAATCAAATCAAAATGGCAAAGGAGGACATGAAGAAGACATCTTTCATAAAATGCTATCATTCATGGACGATTTCTCAGGTTATAATCATTCATGGGGGGTCTTCTACTACAGAGTCATGCCATTCGAACTCAAGAACGCTAGCACCACTTTTTAGAGGATGATGACTACACTTTTTCATGACCTCATGCACCAAGTGATCGATGTTTACGTGGATGAAATGATCACTAAGTCCAGAGAACCCAAGGATCATCTTACTTGCCTGAGAAAGTTCTTTGATCACCTGTGGAAATACAAGCTCCGTCTCAACACCAACAAATGTGTATTTGGTGTATCATTAGGAAAGCTTCTTAAATATATCATCAGTCAAAGGGGAATTTAGGTAAATACCAACAAAGAAAGAGCCATCATCAAGAAGCCTGCCCCTACAACAGAAAAAGAAGTCTAAGGATTACTGGGGGGATTGCAGTACATTAGTAGATTCATTGCCCATTTCATGCTGATATATGAGCCAATTTTTAAGCTCCTGATGAAGCATAAGCAAATCAATTGAAGCAAGGAGTGCATGGAGGCATCTGATATGATCAAGAAACTCTTGGTGAGGCCACCGATCTTGGTCCCTTTGACGCCAGGGTGACCCTTGTTACTTTATTTATTAGTCACACAACATTCAATAGGAGTGGTCCTAGGCCAACACGATGAGTCAGGTTGCATGAAAAGAGCTATCTATTATCTAAGCAAGAAGTTCAATGATTGTGAAGTCAAGTACAACAACATGGAAAAGGTCTACCTATCCTTGTTTGGGCCACACAACCCTTTAGACACTATATGATGGCGTATCCTGTCTTGCTTTTGTGCCATCATGATCCTATGATGTATCTATACCAAAAACCGGCACTAGTATGCAAATGCATCAAGTGGTAGGTGCTACTGTTTCAATATGACATCACCTTTGTCACACAAGAATAAGTGAAATGGCAGGCCATAGTAGAGAACTTGGTAGATTTACCCTTGCTAGAATATCAACCCTTGTAGACTCAATTCCCTGACGAAGACATATTGTTCGCCATGGATGATGCAGAACCGAAAGGGCGTAGTGACAAGTAATAGTGGCACCTTTACTTTGATGGCACAATTAACAAATGAGGTATGGGCATTGGTGCAATGTTGGCAACACCACTGGGCTAGCTGATCTCGTTTGCCAAAAAGTAGACTTTCGAGTGCACCAATAACATAGCCAAATATGAAGCATGAGTCCTTGGACATCAGGTTGCGCTTGAGCATGGTGTACAGAAGCTACAAGTACACAGTGACATTATGCTAGTCATCTCACTGGTTAATGATAGCTAAAAGACAAAGGACCTGAAACTTGTGTCATACCACACTTATTGCCTAAAACTCATGGCAGAACTTGAAGAGATCCACTACTCCTTTATGAACAAAGCCAAGAATGCTTATGCTGATGTGTTAGCCACTCATACATCTTGGTTATCCATATCAGAAGACTATGCCATGGATGTGTCAGTCACTTGTATAAATCAACCAGCACACTACATGAGTATAGAAGAAGCAGATTCATCAAAGGAGCTTGCATGGTATCATGATATTAAAGTCTTCCTGGAGACCCAAAACCATCCGCTAGATGCCTCAACCACAGACAAAAAAACCATGGCTCTGCTAGAATTGAAATATGTGCTCGGGGCTGGACACTAGTACTGAAGGTCCTATAATCAGATGCTCCTACGTTGCTTAAACAAGAAAGAGTTCGATACTATAATGTTGTAGATACATGCTAGAACATGCGGGCCACATATGAACAAGGTGTTACTAGCCAAGAAGATAATGTTATAAGGCTATTTCTAGTCAACCATGGAGGTAGACTATTACAAGTTTGTGCAAAGATGTCACAATTGCCAAATCCACGGAAATCTGATCCATGCACCCCTATAGCAATTACACAATGTGTCCTCACCATGGGCATTCTCCACTTATGGAATCAATGTCAAAGACGCCATTCATCCAACGGCTTCCAATGGGCATCATTATATCCTAGTAGCTATTGATTACTTCACCAAGTGGGTAGAAGCAGCCTCCTACAAGATGGTGACCACTGTAGTCATAGAGAAGTTTATCACCTGGTTTGGGGTCCCCTATGCCATTGTCTCCGACAACGGAACCAATTTCACGACCAAGAGGGTCGAGGTCTTCCTACGGAATCTACATATCAAGCATCACAGATCCTCACTGTTTCATCTACAAATGAACAAAGCAATGGTGTTTGCAAACAAGAATCTTACCAAGATCTTGAAGAAAATGGTAGAGACAAACAAGAACTGGCATGACAAGCTTCCATATGTGCTATGTGCCTATAGAACATCAGTCTGGACCTCAACCAATGCAACTCCATACTCTCTAGTCTACGGCATGGAAGCTGTCTTACCCATTAAGGAGGAAATACCTTCGCTTAGGATCTTGAGAGAATCTGAGGTGGAAGAGGCAGAGTTGGTCAAAGATCGCTATGTGCAGTTGAACTTGATAGATGAACATAGACTATAGGCCATCAACCTTGCCCAATGCTATCAAAAGCAAATGGCAAGAGCTTATCGGCAGAAGGTTCAACCTAGGAGTTTCACGCTAGGTGACTTAAGTTTGCATGCTATTCACCTCCTAGATGTCCATGGTAAGTTTAGACCCAATTGGTGAGGCCCATTTGTCATCAAACAAGTCTGTTCTAGAGGAGTCACGGTCCTGCTAGATATGGATCATAGCGAGCAACTTGAGGGATTCAAGACATACTACCTGAAGAAGTACTACCAGTGATTGGAGGCTGTATCCTTGCCCTACGAGATTTCCCTCTTCTGCACTCTCATGAATATTTGCCATATCTACATCTACATCTCAACATCACTTCTGCATTCATATCACTATATAACTCTTGGATGCATCTCACTACTTTTTATCAAGCATACTTGTGACCATGCCCGGCCCAAGGATCCAGCACGGGGTCGCACTAGAGGGAGGCGGCCACAGCCATGCCAAAATGGAGAAGGCACGAGATAGGATAAAACGAGAAAGAAAAGGAGTCACCACCTAGTCTTTTAAGGGAAAGACGAGGAAAACCACAAACAACCCACAAAAAAGTGAATGCATGAGATGCAAATGTGAAGGGCAAATGTCTACTAACCAGAGGATGGGTAAGGATTCCTATTACGCATGGGGAGATGTTAGGCACCCCCGTATGCCTGAGAAACTTGGTCATTCTAATCTAATTCGCTTACTAGGGACTGAAGGGATGTTTGCTATACCTAGATTGTGCTCTGATCATGCTAATACGAATGCCAAGACAAGACTAGATGGATGTCCAAGATGGTATGCGAAAACTGCAAAGAAGTCCACACGAAATAATGAAATCACAAAACATGACACGACAAAGAAAATCACATCAAATGACAAGGTTTCTGGCAAGAATAGTTCAGAAGATCATATAGGCCTCAAGAACGTTAAAAATGTAACCCACTTAGGACATCGGAGTCAAAGAAAACATCGTGGAAATCAAGATGGTAAAACTGCAAAGAAGTCTGCATAAAACAAGTAAACTGTGACATGTGAAGAAATTCACATAAAATGATGATTTTTTTGGAAAGAATGCTCTGAAAAACCACATCTACATTGGGAGCATCAAGAATGCGACAGATCCAAATGATTAGAATCATGGAAAACATCATAGAAATCAAGATGGAAAATTTGCGAAGAAGTCCACGTATGATAAGTAACTAGTGACATGTGAAGAAATTCACATAAAATAATGGTGTTTTTGGAAAGAATGTTCTGGAAAACTATACTAACATCAAGAACATCAAATATGTGATAGACCTAAATCATTGGAATCGTGGAAAACATCACAGAAATCGAGATGGAAAAATTGCGAAGAAGTCCATGTAGAACAAGCAAACAACATGTGAAGGAAATCACATAAAATGATAGAGTTTTGAAAAGAATGCTCAGAAAAATCATATTGATACTAAAAAGGTCAGAAATGGGTCTGACCTAAGTCATCGGAATCATAGAAAAGGTCATGAAAATAAAAAAAAAGAAAATAATTCGTAATGGGGCCAATATGGGCCTTTCAGTCAGTTAATGTACGTCCTCAGGTGATAGAATCGAAGTCAAATTGAAAAAACCCGAAAATGTGGAATAAAGATAGTCAAATCGAATATCAAACAACGGAATCCGAAGATAGGCAGGAGAAAAATCCATGGAAAAACACATGAGATGCAAACTTATTTAAAAAGGATGGACTGATGTGCAAATGCAACGAAAACTATGTAGAATGTATGAAAATGTACTTAAATGGGTAAAGGATGCTAAGAAATGATTTGGACAGAGATTATGCATGACTTGGTGTAATAACTAACATGCATGTGCATGAATTGATTACATAGGGGTAATTTGGTCATTTTAGTGGTCAAATGTGATAAATGCATGTATGGGGATAATGCTTGGTCTAAGATATGCCAAAATGTATGCAAAATGTCAGGAAAATGTTGTTTTCATGAAAACATGTAGAAGACAAGGTCTTAAAAACAACAAAATACTGTAAACATAATAAGAGATAAGTACAAGGACCAAAACGCAAAATTCACAAGAAAAGGGTGAAACTCTCGATTAAAATACATTCAAGGACTTCTATCATAGTGTGCAGATGATAAATCAAAGGAAAATGTGGCACTAAGGTGTGTGAGAATTGCACTTAGATAATTTCCTGAAAACTTAGGGTCTAATGTGCAAAATTTACAGAAAGGGGGAAGATTATGGTTAAAATGTGCTCAAAAGGTCTTATCTTAATGTGTGAAAATTGAACTTTTGGTAATTTCTTGAAAATCCAAGGTCTACTGTGCAAAATTCCAACATAGAGTGCAAATCTGACTAAAATGTGAAATCAGATATTCATTTATATTGCAAACTTGATTTTTTGATGAAAACTTTATTCAAGTGATGATTTACAAGCACATGTGATCAATAAATGTGAAACATACCAAAATATGGTTTAAGATACAATTAGAAACTATGGTTATTGATTTAAGAAAACATTCAGGGGCCTAGGTATAAATGTTCATGTCCATAAAACATTATGGATTGAGTTCAGGGGCTGACTTGCAAAATTTCAGGACCTAAATGCAATAGAAATCAAAGATTTTACATCATCAGTGTAATTATGGATGACTTTAAGGTTATGAATGCAAATTGTACAAAGAAAATTCTTTTCAAAGAAATCTAGGGGCAAAATGCAAAATTCCAGGTCTTAATTATAAAAAAAACATGCTTTCAGGGACTTAACTGTAATAAAATAAAGTCTTACATAATAGAAAATGAAAATAGGAAAATTAAGGAAACATGATGCAATATTTACAGAAACAAAATTAAGAAACAAAAGTTATTTAAATTTATAAGGGCTTGAATACAAAACTGATGGACCAAAATGAAATAATAATAAAAAGACCTAAAAGCAATAAGAAAGGACCTGGATGCACGAAAGGACCTGGATGTAAGAAAGAAAGGACTTGGATGCACGACCCGAGGACCTAAAAAGAAATTCTAGGGACCTAAATGTACTAGTGACTAGGACCTACACGTAATTAACGAAAATTTAAAAAAATATCCTTAAATCCAGTTGTTTCGAAGATCACCGATTGATCGCCGGCGCTCCCACTCCTGCACGAGCTCTGACGAGCCTCCGACGGCGCTATGGCAATGGGAAGGTGGTGGTCGGAGAAGCTAGAGGGAGGCACGGTGGGAATCTCCGACACATCGGATGGCATTGGAGTGACCTGAGGTGCCTCCCCAACCTCTGACTCAGCAAGCGGCGGTCGACGTCGGAGACGATGACGGCGGAGTGACCGGTTGTGACGGGACGACTAGAGCGTTGCGGTGAGTATCGAAGAATCTTTGGGGAAACGCGAGGATGATCCTGGTGGGGTCGTCGGAGGCTGGGGTGGCCTAAAGTGCTCTCCCCATCTCGAAATCGGGCGATGGGTGTAGCAGCGACGGCGGCGGTCGTCTAGAGGCTGAAGCAACGACGGGTCTGGGTGGGGGTCTTCGTGGCAAAGTAGCGGAGCTTCCTGGCATGGTCACAAGCAACAAAGGCATCTGGAGGTTTCCAGCGGCTTCGCGACGTCGATAATCAGCGCAAAGCAGCTGCGAGGTATCTCTGGCCATTGAAGGCCAACTGGACTCCTTCTGAGCAAAGGAAGCTCAAGGAGGAGGAGGAAGAAGGAGTGGCCCTAAAGGGCCATCCCATCCTGGGAGGCCATTGGCCTCGCCGATGGTGGTGAACCCACCACTGGAGACAGAAACAATGGCTAGTTGGGCTTGCCAACTCTGGCGGAGCACGCCTGGAAGACTCGACAAGTCCTAATGTAACTAAAAGAGAAGAAAAAAATGAACTAAAAGGGGAGGATTACCTGGCTAAGGGACTGTTTCTCCCGGTGAGAGTCGACGGCGATGCTCTGGTTACACCTCCGTCGGTGGTTCAGGGGCGTCTCTAGTGTCTTGCAGGTGGGATGAATGAGGTGGCTTGAAGGTAGGGGACTGCTTGGTTTGCTGGGGCTCGAATCAAGGTCTCTCAAGTTCTCCCTCTATTTCGCCAGTGCTTTCTCTCTGTTCAATCTGTCTGGTTTCCCCCTCTGTTCCATGTTCCAGTGGTTTCCTCCATTTTTAAGAGAGATGGAAGGCACGGAGAGATCATGGCTTCAATTGGTGTTACGTGGGGTAGGAGAGTAGGTGCAAGATCAGTTGGGATGAGCTCGTCGGAGTTATCTTTCTAATTTCCCAAAAATTTTGGTTGAAGGGGAAAGGGTGTTTATTAGGTTGCATTAGGCCTGTGGTTTGGGCTTTTGCCTTATTGGGTTTTTTCTGGTTTTTGATTTTGATTTTAGGTTTTTAGGGTTTTGGTTTTTTTTGTTTTAGGATTTGATTTTTCTGGTTTTAGGTTTTGATTTTTGGTTTTATGTTTTTAATTAGGTTTATGATTTTGATTTTTTGATTTTAATTTAGGTTTTAATTAGTTGGTTTTAGATTAAATTTTTAGGATTATTGTTTTTCTTTTAGGGGTTCTTTAGGGTTTTGGATTTTAATTAGAATTTTTAGTTTAAATTAGTTTTTTTGGGTTTTAATTGAGGATTGTTTTTAGTTTAATTAGGGTTTTTGTGTTTTAATTAAAATTTTGAGTCTAATTTAGGGTTTTTAGATTTTAATAAGGATTTTTAGTTTAATTAGGGTTTTTTTGGATTTTATTAAAGTTTTGGGTTTTGTAGACACCCCGATTTTGAGGTGACTCATTGATAAGGCTCCAGTTGTTGCTTTGGATGTGACTGATCCTTGAACCAACCCCAATCCCATAGCAAGCCCGCAGCCCAGTTTGAAAACCAGACCAGTAAGGGAGAGCACCTAGTTAGCACACTTCCCTAGCACACATAGCTAGCACACTTCCCTAGCACACATAGCTAGCACACTTATCTAGCACACTTCCCTAGCACACTTAGCTAGCACACCAACCTAGCACACCTAGCTAGCACACTTCCCTAGCACACTTCCCTAGCACACCTAGCTAGCACACTTCCCTAGCACACATAGGTGGCGCACTTCGCCGGCGCACATCCCTGGCGCACGCCACTTCGCAGGCTACAGGCTGCTGGCATTCCACCTCCCATAGCTGTTACCTTTAGCAGCGAATATGCCATGGAATCTTCCAGGCTTTTCATCTGCGAGGCTCTCCCCATTCCCATGAGTTATCCATGAGAAAATCCAATACAAGGACCCTCATAGGTAGCCATGAGAAAAGGTTAGAAATCCCGTGTTGAAGTTAGAAATCCAGAATTCTGCAATTCTGCTATGAGCTAGCATCTTGCACGAGTTACATCCTCTGTCCAGTGACCTATATTCGTTTTCTGGAGCACTCTCTTGCATCCCAAAGCTCCCTTGGTCCTTCCAAAGCAACAAGGATCTCTTTATCTATGAAATATCGAGAGGAACATCTTGAGAGGTAGGCTTTCCACCTCTTCTTCCTTTTCAGTTTTATTTTCAGATAACATGATGAAGCATGCTTAAACAGGTACGTATAGACTGTTTCATTCCATGTTTTATGAAGTCTTCATGATAAACATGCTTATTCTTTATGCAAAATAATCTCCATGCTTTTCCTTGCTTGTGTTTCTAGCATAAAGCTTGCATAAGTTGTTTTCTTTTTATCATTTCTTTGCACACAGTTTTGCCATGCATTTATGTATTATCGCACATAG